>JAEIFJ010000339.1:0-83775 GCA_018903435.1 Leucophenga varia | reverse complement strand
CTTCGAAACGAAAATAGAATATTTAAAACTAAGACTCTCTGAAATCGTTGGCGTTAGACTGCAGTATAAAAGAATTTTATAACTTTTGTAAAAATGAATGCTGGGCAATAATTGTCGAAGACCGACAAACATAAAAATGCGCCGATGCGAAATTTCCAAAACGTTTTATAGAATACGACTTCAATGAATTTTTAGAAGAAGCTTCAACGACAACAATATTATTATCATGTGCCGTAGTGATCTTACTTCATTATTCTTCTTGTTACATCTTCAGAAAATCGATTTGATGTGGATGTACGAACATACTGGTGTCTAGGCTGCATTTTAGAGGAAGATTTAGACAAAGATAAAAAATTCGACGTTTTTCTATCATATTCGACCAAAGACGAAGAAATTATACCGGATTTGCTTAAGAACTGGAGCAAAGGACCATATGCATTTAAAGTTTGTTTTCATGATCGTAATTGGATAGCAGGCGGCTGTATACCTGATCAGATAGCTAAAACCGTGTATGCCTCCAAGCGTGTTCTTATTATATTATCGCCGAATTTTATGAATTCAGATTGGGGTCAAATGGAATTTCGTTTAGCGTACCAAGCTGCAATGAAGGAGAAACGACGTCGATTAATTGTTGTTATGTATAAGAAAGTTACCTTCTTTGAAAAAATTGACCATGAGCTGAAAGCTTATTTATGTCTAAACACATACATTAATTATGATGATCCGAATTTTTGGCAAAAACTTGTCTATGCCTTGCCACATAAAGGGGTAAGAAGGAGAGGAGAAAGTGCGGATCGGCCTAATAATCGTATTGAAATCGAATATGTATATTAGATATAACTCTTCTATATATATGAGACAGACCTGTGTGTCTTTAGAAAGTCTACATTGGGTGTGTTCGTGAGAAATATTCTTTGGAAAATCTTGAAAGTGTTGAAGCTGGTTAGGTTAGGTTAGAATGGCCGCCACGAATTCTCGCGACGTCACCTAGGCCAGAAAAGGCCCATTGTGATACCATATGATCTCTATTATCCTCCTACTCGAACCAGCTCAATTTCCTTATGAAGGCGGCTACTGCACCAATCTTGACTGATGCAATCTCCGCCAGGCTATTAAGAAACGGCCTACCCAGTTCGGTAAACCTTATTTTTCCAAGGGCTGGGCAGTGGCAGAGAAAATGTTTTACTGTCTCCTCCTCTTCCTCGTTTCTACAGCTTCTGCAGAAGTCATTTGAGGTTACCCCTAGTCGGACGGCGTGTCTACCCACTAGGCAATGTCCCGTGAGAGCGCCCACCATCACGGACAGGGTCTGTCGATTGTGGCGCATGAGCTGGGCTGTTCGCTTGGTGCTATACTCTGGCCACGTTAGTCTCGAGATATTACATTTTGGGTTTGTGGTCCATCTAATCTCTGCTGTTGAAGCTGGTTATAATTGCCATATTCGATAATTGTTGTTGTCAGAATATAATTAAATTTATAAGCTAAGACTCTATACTCTGTACTTAGGTTAAGTTAGGACAGATCAAAATAGTTTTAGTTTTTAGCTATATATTTGTTATTGTAATACGCTTAGTAAATCCCATACAATCTCCCTTTTTAGCATATTAAAAAATAATTTAATGATTACAAAAAAAAAAAAAAAAAGGTTTTTAATTTTAAATAATTGTAAAAACTCGATGAATTTTATGTATCGATTCTATGTGAGCCATGGTCACCACCACACTTAGGGGTATAAAAAGTGTTAACGTCCGATTCTCAGACCTTTTATACACACAAACTTTCATAAGAATCGGTCAAGCCGTTTCATAGGAGTTTTGTTACAAACACTGTGACAGAAGATTATATTTATTAGATTATCTTTTTTTTTTTTTTTTTTTTTTTTTTTGAAGCACGTATTTTTTTACACCATGTACCCAAGGGGTAAATGGGTATATTAGGTTTGTGCAAATGTATGTAACAGGCAAAAGGGCGCACGGTAGACCTTATAAAGTATATATATTCTTAATCAGCTTTGATAGGAGTGTCGATCCAGCTATGTCTGTCCGTCCGTCCGAACGTATGTCCGTCTGCCATGCTGTCTGCCGTATGAACACGATTATTTTGGAGACTATTAGAGATAGAGCTACTCTTCTAAGCCCCATTTTAATCTACACGAAAAAATCTACGCCAACATTTTGGGATTTTCCATAAAAATGTCTTTGTTTTTTATTATTGGTACTCTAAGTTTAACACACATTATGCCTATGATAGTCCCAACGAAATATCACTTAATGGGTAGGATCAAAATAAATGTTTGGTGTAAATTTATCCCATTTTTTAAGTTTTGGTTTGAAAATATAGTACAATGCAATAATGTATGTTACTAAGGACTTAACCTGAGATTTTATTTCTTTATTTTAATAATACTATTACTTGTATGAAACTTAATTTAATTTTAAAGGAATAATCCAATATTTACAATATAATTTACAATTACGTTCTTGAAGCCAGATTTTGTTTAAATTACTCTCCTGACAAGGTCTTGAGAAAGTGACTTCTGGAGCCGCCTTTTTACAATAGCTTCTACTTTTCTGCGACGCTTTTAAAGGCAAGCTTACTGAGGTTGTTTCTCAAGCGCTCCATTGAACCTTACGATTTATTTATCCCCAGTTTTGGAAACATTTTGATTCTTTTCCAAATCAGAAGTTTGCATGAACCATGGGGCATTCGAAATTCTTAAATTATGAAGTACTCTTATTTTGTTAAGATGGGATTTGGCTGCAATGTCATATACCTGGATTCCATATCTACAGGTTGGTTCGATAATTGCCTTTTAAATATTAAACTTTTAAAGGATAATTTGTTTTTGTTTTTAAGAAATTAACCATTCTATTCAATTGTCCTGGAGTTCAATGGGCTTTTTCGAAATCCCAACTGAAAAGGTTGTATCCGTTCGTTAACCGTGTCAAGCCCCAATACTCTTGTCAACAAGCTGGAAGCAAGCTGTACATATAGTACAGCTTTGGCTGGCATGACTTTTATCCAGCCCGTCTTCACCAGGGCGTTTTTGGTTTGGAGACTTTTTGTGCGATTTAACTTCCTCATCTGCAATGGGACGAACTGGACGCTTAAGTTGTCCAGGGCTGCCAAGCATAGTCTATATTTCCATTTTAGTTTCAGCAGAATTCATATCAAAAAGCTGGTGTTCAGATTCTCAGTTCCTCAAATGTTTCAGCACATTCTTGCGGAGATATGGCCCATGTACCATTAGCTTTTCTGATTGGAAGCTTTGAAACTGTCTGCCGTTTGTACCGCTTTGCCAGTGACCAGTGAGAGTAGTTTGCGATCGTGTCAGTTTTCTGATGATTTTAGTCTTAACAATATTTTTTTATCCTATTGGAAACCCTACGAAATTCTCTGTTCTACAGGGTCACTAGTTCGAATGTATTGGAAAGCACCAATTTGCTTCAATACAGTCGTTACCGGTAAATATGTCAGAAAAAACTATTTTTCTTAATTCAAGCAAGCTGTAAGAAATAATTTACGAAATACAAAAATCTGGTTACTCTTGCAAAAGTTGAAATTTTGACTTCTGAGTGACTCTAACAACAAAATCATCAAAAAGAGAGTAGAATGAATAATAAAGGTGAGTTTTTCGTGATTTTTGAACTTATGGAGAGTTGAATTTTACCTTAGGTCTACCTCGTTGGATTCTTTGCTTTAATTCTGTGCTTTAATAAAAAAAAGCTTCTAAAATTTTTAAAAAGTCTTACATTCTTAACTCGTTATTCAATATGGGAATTTGACATAATTGTTTGATTTTTTAATAATTCTATTTGGAACAGGCGTACAGTACGTCTACTAGTCAGCGAAACCTACGTGGAAATAGATCTACGATTAAGCAAATCATATGTTTGTATCTCCGTCTACACGCCTGTCAGTCTATTCCACTGTATACTGTAAGAAACCGATTATCTCGGTGACTTTAAAAGACAGAGCCACCAAACGTGAAACTTAAATTCACCATAGACTTTCGTAAACTATTATAAAAACCATGATGCGTAGCCAAATATTACCCATTTTTCAACCAGCCTGGACAACACAAAAATCATTTAGAGATTCTAGTATAAATTATTGTATACGATACACACGTTTTTATTGACAACTGGTTGGAATACCCTGGGAAATTTTTTGTATGTAACTATTTTTTTAGGAAATTGTACGTTTTCCTCTTGCTAGGTCAATATTTGATCTCTCAATCAGAATACCACTGTCCAAACTAAACAAAGTACCATCGCGTAGTACTAAATATTATAATTGAAAGTCAAAAAACTTCTCCATTCGTTTTTGAAGCACTTTATTGGTCCTGTATAGGGCAGACAAAAACTGTTCAAACATTCTTGACCGACTAATGTTCAAACAATATCGAAAGTATGCTTATGTCTCATTGATGTCCAATGGTACCTTAATTACGAGTAATGTCACAAGACGATCTTGCATTATCAATTTACGCACAAAATCGAATTGTTTCTGGCACAAAAACCCATTTTGGACGACCTTTTCAGAATTTATTCTGCAACAATCGACGGCGCCGCTGAAACTCGTTGTTCCAGCGTTTCACAGTGGCTAAGTGTGGTGCCTTTTCGCAAAAAAATCGAAGTAGGTTAATCGATGTACTCTGTCTCGACAATCCACATCGAAAATCGTCCAAAATCACCGCTCGATATACTTCATGAGTTTCCATATTTTGGGCGAGAATAATTTTTCAACTCACTTTTAATAGTACAAATTGAACGATTATCTTAAAAAACGTAAAAAATTTCAATGGACTTTTTATGGCAAATGTACACCTTTATCATAATGTTGTCAAGATGAAGAATCCATAATTCTACGCCCCAAAAATACATACGTTTTAGCTAGAAAATAGTACAAATTTAAAAAAATAATTTTCAAAAGGAAATGAGGAAGCTTAGATTTGACTCTTGATCTATGGCTCCTTGGGAAAACGTTCAAAGAATATCCGAAGGATTACGTTCCTGCTATACGCTTGAACACATTTTTTGATTCGCACAAATTGACCCACAATGTCAACTAAAAATCGTTAATTGATCTTGTAGATCAATTTCATCCCCTTTCAAAGTAGTTTTCGGTCCCCGTAGAGAGTAGAGTTCGGTCCCCGTAAGTCTTCTTTAACATTTTCAATCCATTTATTCCATTCAGAAAACAAAATTTGATGACACTTCTCTGCTCAATTAAATCAGACATTGTAAAATTCGATAAATGCACTCTTGGTCGTTTGGTAAACTCAAGCGTAAATATACAATATTACTGATAATGATATTGACATAAAATTTGGCCCAGATATTATTAACAGTCCTGCCAACTCAAGAAAAAAAGAACTAGCCCGCGAAGTTTAAATTGAAAATTCTCCTTACTTTTTGCCCACTACATTTATAAAAACTAAAATTTCGAAAATGTGCGCTAAGTTTGTATGGCGGTTATACCTAAACCTGGGCGTTTTGCTTTCATTTCAAACTTGGCTTAGTCGTTGCTGAGAAAAGCTTTAGTTTCGAATTTCAGATAATTATCTCCAGTACTCTTCGAGTGAATCGCGTTGAAATAAACAGACCGACGGGCAGACGGATGGCTAGATCGACTCATCTCAGCGAGCTCTTTACACTTGGTGTTAGTTTTGGCAAAAAGGACGATTTTTGAGTCGCAGTGTCTTTAGCGACTGTGGCTTAAAATTCGCAGTGTCTGCAAACGGCAATAAAATCGCAGTTTGCGAAAAGCAATCCGCGATTACGGTACAGATTCACTGTTTGCGAATGTATACATAAAATCGCCGCTAACTGAACTGCTTCGCTACACCAATACAACAAACCGACTTTGTCTTAATTCATTCGTTTTTGTTAAAATTAAAATTGCACACAAAATATTTGCGAAAAACAATTATGTTCTTGATTGCTTTCTTTGCAATTGCCGGTTTATTTGGAAACATTTTGCATTCTGCCTTCACACGTCACATCGTTTTCAGTGAATTGTATTTTTGACGAATCAAATGTCTGGCAAATGTGCCCACTAGTTTGTACAGGTGTTCGGTTTCGGTGTTCAAGCGAATATTAACAATTCGCGAAGAATAATAAACGCACAAATCACTGACAAATGAACAATTTGACTGTTCGCGAAAAGCGATACCCGAAATCGCTGATAACTGAGCATGTTCACTGAGGAACAAGAAAATCGCAAATCACTACTTTCAGTCGCAGTGCGATATTGTATTTTCTAAGTCACAGTGAAAAAATCACCAAAAGTGATTTTTTTCCAACCCTTCTATATGTTTCATTTCAAAGATGGAAAATACGTAACAAGCATTTTGATAGCGCTGCACTTTTACTCCTTTTAGTTCGTTATTTCTGTTCAAAGACAATTAGGGAGTCTCTTCTCATTCAGATAGACCACTTTAGCAAGCTTAAAATAGTCACAAGTACCCATATCACGGATGTATCACATAGTTTGCAAAGAGCATCACAACGATCCGCTTTGAATGGAACCAGAACATCATTCAAATCGTCGAATATGTACTTCAAAAAAGCATAAATTTCTTTAAGTGTACGAATGAGTTAAACATTCAAGATCAAAACTTGGAGAGAAAAAATAGACTCTCGCATATCCTGCAACCGCATACATCGCTTAACGTTGTTATTGTTATTCTTCTTAACGTTTTTATCCTGTGGTGCATATTTATCTATAAAATCTGTGTAAATTCCCGGCTTATCATGCAAAACACGTCGTCTCCATCATTGGCTGTGGTTCTTTCACCTTTGCCGCTGTAGCATGCATAACAAATGATGATGACTCGCAACTCTTGGCTGCATCTTCGTCTTCGTATTTCATTGTCTTGTCTCAAATCTATACAGGAGCAATCCTTGCATTGCTTTTGTGCAACATTTCGTTTTCTAATCACAGCTTCTGGTTGCATATTTATGTTTATGTTGATTTTAAGCCGTTTGTTTGTTTATGCACATTAAAATTATTATAAATATTTCTCTTTGTTACTGATTCTTATCTAAAATAAAAGGTATGAAATTCTATATCCTTTCTCTGATTTATCTTAGTTTATTTTTTTCGCTGGAATTATTTACCTTTTAGTTTGTGGGGGTTTCGCAGCACGGTCTACTTTGCGCAAATTTTTTCTCAGTTCTAGAAAACTTCTTTGCAAATGCACCCATTTCTGTTGAACTTAAATATTTACTTATTGTACTTCTTGAGCTTCTTTTCATTACATTTGCAAGTACTTCTTTGTGCAATTCTATTTGAAATGCTTTGACATTTGTCTATCTATAAAAGCGTATTTCTTTCCTTTTATTTATTGTATTGCACTCGCTTTTATTTAATGAGGCTCACCTGCTGTCTTGGCGTATCCTTTACTACGCGTAAAATTTGCTTTTTTACTTCATTTTCTTTTACTTGAATTGAGTGTCACGCTCATCTTCTTCAAATGAAACATTTCATATAGTTTTTAAAAAGATATTTTTATATATTTCTTTTATTTCAATACTTATTTTTTTTTTCTTTTTTCGTTTGGTTGCCTTTGACATCTTTTATTGATATATATGTATCTACACTCATAAAGCGGCTTCAATATTTCGTTTGAGTAGTGATAGTGACATCCATTTGTACTCGGCTAGTGCACTCAGATACATTTACAGTGCATGAGATACATTTTAAAATTTATATTTATCCTGATATCTCTGTTGCACATTCTAGAAATATTATTTCTCTGCATTTCAATAAACTTTTGCTTCTATTCAATATTCAAATAGTAACTAAATTGATACAGAAATAAATAATGAATGAACTAGATATATTCGATTTCAATAAATTAAACAATTCTCTAAAATTCAATAAAGTATTTATTTCATTTTCTTGTTTTATTTTGAGAAAATTACATTTTCGAACGTAGATACTTAAGGCTCAGTGTAAATGAAATACGTTATGAATTAAACATATTTTTACATTTCGAATACTAAAATTTTTTTTCTTAGTAATAGGGTTGCTTTTTTTGTAATTCAACAAAATTAATATTTATCATATTACATTATTTTTTTATTTATTTAAACATTTAGCAAATCAAAATAAAAAAGTATTGCATTAGACGATTGAATTAAGACTTATTCATATATATCTACGTTTAAATTAAAAATCCTAGTACCTAGTAAATAATTTTAATTAAATGTTTCCTTTTACAGTCTCACTTGCATTGCTACCCATCTCTACTCGAGGGTGGCTACTGTAATTAAGACCAATCAAACCAAATGAGCTCGATTTTTAAAAATATTTATGAATATTCTCAAAAACTTTTTTCATTTTTTATTGCGATTTTCCTTGATCGGCGGAATGCACTTATGTTTGCCAAACTTTGAAATAAAAAAGTTTTTAAAAAACCTTAAATATCTCTATTTATCTTCTACAACTCATTTGTAAATAAAATCGGATTTTTTTTTTTGAAAAAATTGCATTGATTACTGAAATCCTTATCATTTATAGATTTGTTTGAAGTATTATTGAAATGGACAAGACTCCCTACACAAATGGCATTTGTACGATTTGATTTGATGAAAATATCGACAAAAATCAAGCTTCCAACCTGGTTGTTTTGCCGAGAAATTTCAAATTTTCGAGTTTCAATTTGATTTCCCAAAACAAAAACATTTAAATAATTGAGAAGTTTAATAGTAGGGACTGTAGGTCTGGTCGACTAAAAAAATATGCATACTTGGAATTTGTGAAACACTCCCAAAATCTGAACTAAAAATCTGAAAAACTTTTTTTCTCCTCTTTCACTTAAGTGGCCATAACTCGAGAACTACGAATCGAAATTAATTTTTTGACCAGGTTTAGAAAAAATTAAGACCTATCGACGAGTATAACTACATATATCATATTATATCATTTTAGATCCTATTTATGTGTATTTTCAAAGAAAACATATTTTTTTGCTTTTTATATCCGTCACAGACAGTGTCAAGGGTATTATCAGTTTGTCGCAAAGTTTGTAGCGCATAAATGGGGTCATCGGAGACCCCATAAAGTATAGTATATATATTATTGATCAGCTCGACGAGACAAATCGATTTAGCCATGTCCATCTGTCTGTCTGTCCGTCTGTCTGTTGCACTGCGTTTATCTCGGAAAGTTTTGAAGATATTGAGCTGAAATTTGAAACTTAACTTTTTGTGCGCCAGTTTGTATGTCAGAACCAAGGTGCCACGCCCATTTTTAGATATAGTCTCCACACAAACTAAAAATTTTTTTCGAATTTTTGTATGAAAATACGTATTAGTTATGAATATAATCACTCCAAATAGGTTACGAACACTTCTTATGTCATCCAATGTAAAATCTAAGGTGCCACGCCCATTTTCAGATATAGCCCCTATACAAACTTACCGCTCAATGAATTCAATTCAATTTGGTAAATTCGATTCCAATGTCCACATAAGTAAACACTATCGATATCGTAAGGATCGGGCTAATAAAACATAAAGCCTCCATACAAATTTGACCAAATTCATCGTAAAATTTATTCTAATCCCCTGGTAAACACATAAACTATTAAAAGTGTTGTGTAACGTGTATTTCAGCTTAGGTTCCACCGACGTTGACGTTTTTCCTTGTTTTTCTTTTAAAAACTGGTTAAAAAATAAATTTCAATTCGTAGTTGATTGCGTTATATTGTTATATAAGTCAAAAAAAAGTACAACAATATTAGTTTTTTATTATTAAGTCCAGATTTTCAGATTCTTCCGCAAATTTCAAATATGCAACCCTATAAAAAACCCCATCTTACCAGCTCTTTCAACTTTTTTTTGGCTTTAAAGTTAAAACCAGAAAATTTTTGTGTACATTATCTCGGTAGAACAAACAGGTAGTATTTAAATTTTTATAGTTTTGGAAGCTTTAAAAGTATACGAAACTGAAAATTTTGCCTAATGTTGTTCAGGATTATTTACCATTCACAAAATTGACAATCCGAAATTTTAACTATCAATCGATATATTCAATATGCTTAAAAACTAATTTCAACGCTTGTTAAATTTAAATGCTCATAAGTTATGAAGAAGTAGTCCTAAATACAATTGGAATTTTTTTCATTCATGGCTCTAGTAAGTCAATATCCACGAAAAATTACAAATCGATATGTCCTAATTTAAGTAGTCGTTTTCTCTGTTACAAACTTCTTGCATGAAACAGTAAGTTACATTTACAAGTAAAAGTTTAGTTCAATATTGAAATATACTGTATGTAATAAATATATATGTATACCTACATAAATGTTTTCAGTCAAATAAGATAGTTTTAATATAGATATTCATAAATCTTTTTAATTTATACAATTTTTATTTTTCTTTTCTCAAATAAAAAAAAAACAATATTACAATATTTTTCAATTTTTTTTCTTATACGAAAATATATCTGAGGAAATTTTGTGGGCTTCCTAACATAAGCCATAAAAAAATATTTTTTTTACAGTAAAAGAAAAAATGTGCCGCATAAAGCATATTAATTTTTATAGAAAAAAAACGAAACTAATTCTCAAACATTAATTCTATCTAAACGAATTTTATTTTCCATAGATACACCACATACATCCGTCTTCCTTGCAGGTCACAGACGAAATGTAACTTAAAGTGCAACAAAGAATTTAAATAACTCAAAGTGTGAAAAACCATTTGGGACAAACTTGTTTTGATCGAACTCTTATACGCTTCAATCTCAAACAAAGGTAAAAGATACAAATGTAGCTGCAAGATACAAATGTATCTCGAACAAAACTTAATGTTCGAATCGAACGGCGCTGCAACATCGAACCATTTCATGCGCGCATAAAACCAAAATTCGAACGTTAGTGAATTTCAAAAACGTGCGAGACGCGAACGTGTGAGGATGTATTTTAGTGAGTGGTAAATGAATGTATCGCGGCAAACGAATTGAGATACTTTATTTCGTTAAAACGTATCAAAAGCATATTTGGATTATTATAAATAACAACACAACAACAACAACGACGTCGACTAGCACTAAACGCACAACAGCAAGAAAATATAAAAAATTAATTTAAAATAAAAGAAATGCAAAGAGTTTTCAAAAAAAAAAAAGATTTTTTTTTTTGTGCAAAAAACGAAAAGTGTTTTTTTGGTGAAATAAATGAAATATTAAAAAAATTCGACAACATCAAAAGCACAAAACGCAGCTAAATAAAAAAAATAAATTAAAAAATTGTGTTCTTAAGCTCAAAATGAATTTTATGCAAATCAAAATAAAAATTAAAATTATTAAATGCAATAAAAAATCTAAAGTGAAAAAAAGTGTTCAGCTTAGATACAAAAGCAACAAACAACGAACCTCAACTAAAATACAACAACAAAATCAAATCAAATACAACAATAACAAAATATTTGATATTTTATGCCAAGAAAATTAAGTGCAAAAAAAAAAAAAGCAGTAAAAACAACAACAAAAAAAAAGCTACAAAACAAAATATAAAAATTCAAGTGAAAAAGTAGAAAATTTTTGAAACAAAAAAAATTTCACTACTTGAAAATATAAAAAAAAAAAAATTATTCAAATTGGATTTGGATTAAACTGCAAAACTTCAACAATTTTATTGGATATAAAAATTATAACGAAAGAGAAAAAAACAAACACTAATAAAGGTAAGCAGCAGCGCAGCGTTTAGAAGATATTTTAAGATTAATGATTTATTTTCAAATAAGTGCAAAAACAATTTTTTTTGCTTTTGCTTTTTTTTTTGCGCTTGTTTGTTTTTGTTTTTTTTTTTTTTTCTTTTTTAATGTGTTATTAATGCAAAAAGTGTGCAAAAGAAAATGAAACATTAGAAAATCGCATTTTGCGACAAGTGATCAGTATTTAAATACAGCAAGAAAAAAAACAACAACAATAACGCAAAAAAGAACGAAAGAGCAAAAAACAACAACAATTTAAATGCCGACATAATGAGTTTGTTCAACTTTAATGCGTTTTTACCTTTGTTGTTGTGTTTTTTTTTTTTTTTGCTCGCTCTCTCTCACTCTCCTAGGGGTAGCAAAAGCATAGTAGCCACCGCAAATATGTTATTAAAAAACAAAAAAGGAAAGGCAAGAGTTTATATTAAACAAATAGACAAGTCAGGAAAGTGAATGAGTGAGTGTGAAGGAGACTAAAGTTGTTAAGATAGCGGAAAATATGCAAATGTGAAACAAAAAAAAAAAAAGAACAAAAACAACAAAATAAATGTAAAGCACAAATATACATAAACATGCACTGCACTGCACCGCTTCACTTGCTATGCAACGCACTGACATACACAGAGACAGACAGTGAGTTTTATAAGTGCCTATGTATGTGTGTGTGTGTCTGCTTAAAACTGTTCTTTATGTGCACCGTTTCCTTTCATTCATTCATTCTTTCATTCATTCATTTATATGTTTTGCTTACTTGTTTTATACAATTCATTCATTTGTGTCTTTTTAATCATTTTGGAAGCATATTTCTACTCAATTATTTCACAGTTGCATTGTTGTTGTTGTTATGAATTAATATTCTTTTTCTTATTTTTTGTTGTTGTTGTTTTAAGTTTAGTAATTGCATTTTGCGTACGTGCATCTAATTTTTGGTTTTTCTTTACTTCTTTTTTTTAGCGCGTTTGCACTTTGACACTTAATTTTTTTATTTTTTTCTTCTTTACTTTAATTAATTAATTAATTATTTATTAATTTTTTTTTTTGAAAATTGTTTAAATTATTTTATAAAATGAAGAAATCAAAGAAATATATAAACAAGGAACAAAAAAACCGTGCAACACGCAATGTCTTTTTTTAGCGTCTTGCTGCATATTTCATGCTGTCTGATTATTTGGTGCATTAATAACAACAAAAACAACAAAAAAAAGCAACAACTTGCGAAATTTAAATGTTTTAATTATACGAAATAAAAATATTATTTTTTTATCTCTGCATTTAATTGATTAATAAGTGCAAATGCGGGGGCGGCGGAAACAAACGAATTTCGTGCAAAATTGAAAGAAAAAAAATGCAAAAAAACAAAAACAAAAAAAAATTAGTGATGGAAGTAACAACATTTATAGCAATCGATAAATTTTCTATAATTTATTTAAATTGAAAATGAAAATAATTAAATTAAAATGAAGAATTTTAAGTTTTTAAAAATAATCTTTTTAAATTAATCAAAATTCTCTGTTCTTTTTCATAAAATAAAAATTATTACGATTTTTTTTTAATATTGCTTGTTGATCAATAAACTTCCATCACTGACATTAAGACCAATTTCCTATATTGTAGATATTTCGCTCGAAAACTCTTATGCACAGGTGCAAATGTTTTTTTTAAGCCAGGAAATAATTTTTTTTTTTCGTATTTTACACAAATATTCACCAAAAAAATTACTAAAATGTCTCACATTCTTAACCTAAAGATTCATGGCTTTTGTTTTTGGCTTTTTTACAACAAAGCCTTAAATCAAATAAAAAAAAATTATTTATTTAATTTTATTTGCACACAAATTATTCGTTTGCTTAATAAAAAATATTAAATAAAAATTAATATAATTTTTTTGAAAGCGAACACAAATTTTATTCATTAATTTTTTATTATTTTTAATTTTTTCAACTTTTCTCTTTGAAAAAAAATTATAAAAATAAATAAATAAATAATTCGTTTTGCTTCTATTGAAAAGCTTTTTTTCAACAATTTCTCATTTTAATTGTTTGACTCTAATGTTACATTTAAACCAATTTAAGCGTACAAAAGTGACACAATAAAATTATTTTTTCCTTTTAATTTTTGTATTTTTTTTTTTTTTTTTTGTGCAAAGATTTCTATACGCGTGCACCAACTATTTACAAAAAAAAAAAAAAAAGATACTAATGTATCTTGTAGTGTAATTGAAACGAATGCGATTAACATAATTTTCAATTTTTTTTCTGCTTCTGCTTTAACATTATTTGCGGTGCATTATTGTAAAAAACAGAAAAATTACAATAATTTTGTTATTACTAAATTACGTTGCACAAATTAAATTAAAAGCAGCTTAAGCGGCACACAAATTATGTTGACATAGACAAAAAACAACATTATAAACGACTTTAACAGCAGCAGTAGCAGCACATCATTTTATAGTATTGTATGTAATTTGTATATGTATCTTTAAGATACACGCTTATTAAATTGACATAGTTTAATAGTATGTAGTCAAAGTCAACATTAGTAGCAGCAAAAGAAAAACAGTTTGCGCATTAACATGAATAAAAATGAAACTACAATAGGCTAAGATACAAAAGTATCTGTGTATCTATGTATCTGTGTATCTGTTAGGGGAAAAGCTACTTAAAATATAAAAATAGCCTAGACAATGACACACTAAATGTAAATTGCTCTTCAGCTACTGCATACAACTTCACTGCTACACTTTATAATAAAGAACAAAGAAGCACTCTCGTTCCCTTTCTCGCTCTCTCTCTCTCTCTCTAGCTTTGTTATTATATTGAGTCTGCTAATAAAAACTAAGAGTAGCGCTTATTTTAGTAAAAAAAGGGCCGAATTGGCTGCAAGAGCAAACGGTAGCGGAATATTTCGATAAATGCAAGCAGGAAAAAGAAAAAAAAAAAAATAACAGGAAGTATGTGTAGCAGCATGAAAGTATTCAGTTTCGATAAAATGGTCAATATATACTTTAACATTTTTATGAAACATAAAATTTTTATTGATTGTGGGTGTTAGATAGAAAGGCAAATGGAAAGAGATACTAGTAATCGACAAAAAAAAAAATACAAAAAAAATATATTTGTACGTGACCCACTTACAAATAGCTTTAGAATACATTAAAGCAACAAAAAAAGACATTTCTGAAAATTATGCTTACGTTTTAAGTGTGCAGCTAATATTATAAAACAAAAAAAAGATAAACTATAAATGCAGCATGCATAAAAAATGTTGTGCAAAATTTAAAATAACAAAAAAATATTTTGAAACAATTTGCTGCCAAAAAGTCGGTACTAAAGTATTCTAAATAAACAAAAATTAAGTTTCATTTCATGTCGAAAATGTTGTAATGCATTTATTTCGAAAAATTTTTATCTACTTAAACAAAAATTTTTTATATTTCTGTTTATTTTTTTGTTTATTATTGAACAAAATAATTAATTACATGCCTGCCGGTGTTTTCTTTTCACATTGCAGCTGAATTTCTGTGGCGCCGCCAAAGACGAATTTAAACAAGCGAAGAATTCATACAAAAAAAAAAAAAAACATTTACAAAAAGACTTTACTTCACACGAACAATGAAGCAACAGACTGAGCAAACACAAGTGCAGCTGGAACTGGAACTGGAGCAGTTGCCAAAGTGTCAGCCACAGCAGCAGCTTTACAACATGGATGCAACGATGACGACGACGACGACAGCGGAACAGACAAAGCTTAAGTTGCCATCGATTGAGGCGACAATCATTGACATTCCATCAACAACAACAACAACCGCAACCGAAGCGACAATAATAACAACAACAACGACTGCAGCGACAACAACGATAAATGCATCCACATTATCCACCTCATCATCGTCAACATCATCGTCATCATACGACACAGACTGTAGTACAGCGAGCAGCACCTGCCGCACGCGCCAGGGTGAACATATTTATATGCAACGTGCCGTCTGTGTTATGCCGCAAACAGTGACAACGTCAACAGCAGCGGCAGCAGCAACAGCAACGCACAAAAATGCGCATCATGATGATGACGATGAAGGCATCTATAATGCTGAACTAGAGAAACACTGGCCGTGGTTTATATTGGCGATTTCCGTAATTGAGGTAAGATACTTTAGCTATTTACAAGTAAAACAGTTATTTTGCATAATTATAAATACAATAAATGCGAAAGCAAAATGATAAATTATAAAGCATAAAGCTTTGCAGTCATTTAACTTTTTTTTTTTTTGTTACTATTAGATACTTTTTGCAAGTAAAAGATACTTTTTTTAAAATACAAAATATCTTTTTTACTTAAAAGTAATGCATTTGAAAATATATTTACCGCTTTTTATGTATGAAACTTTTATTTTGACGCTGCAGATACTTTTGTATCTATAAAATATAAAGTTGTTTTTTTCTGCTTTAGCGCTGCATTTCACGTACACTCTTTTTTGATATAAAATTCATTTATTTATTGAGTCAAAGCGTTGCAATAATCAAGAAAATCAAAGCTTTATATAAACTACAAAAAAAATGAAAAACTTTTCAGCATAAAACTTTGATAAAATTGAAGTTTTCTTTTACTTACATATAAAAAACAAACACACACACATACATACATATACATTCAATCAATATAGCAGTCGCCACAAAATGTCGGCAAAAGGAGTGTTAAAACGGAAAAAAAAAATTGTAATAAAATGAAGTAAGGCAAAGGAAGTTGACGCCGTCAGACGCAGTTGCTTGGCGCCCTAAAAATCGATTGTAAACCAAAAACAAAACAAAAAAATACATTCAAAACAGCAACAAAAACCAACACAAATCATAAGAAAATAGAATATGTAGTAGAAAAAGAAAATAGAGAGAGAAAGCATAAAAAGTAAAAAAAAAAGAGTGGCGCGTTTCAATTCGCTGCGCCTCGACTGCTTTTGGAAGTCAACGCGGCGTATAAGCAATTTGAACAAATGCCAAAAGCGAAAAAAAAAATAGAAAACTGAAGCTAAACTAAAATGCACAAAGCAAAAAACAAAAAAAAAAAAGAAAAGGAGCGCAAGGATATGCATATGTCAAATAAAAAAATAAAAAAAAAAAAGGAAAACAAATGACTGCGTGCGTGCAGCACATAAATTTTTCAAATAATTTGAACTACAAAAATATTTTTAGCAAACATATAAAAAACATATAAAAACATAAATAAAATCCTAATTAATCATTTTCTCTTCTCTTTCATTACAGATCGGCATATTCGTCTACGACCGTTATACAATGACACCACAAAATTTTGAGCTTGTGGTGCCCATACCCACCGATTCGGTGCTTGTCTATAGACCCGATCGGCGTCTACAGGTCTGGCGTTTCTTTTCGTACATGTTTCTGCATGCGAACTGGTTTCATCTGGGCTTCAATGTCATCATACAGCTTTTCTTTGGCGTACCACTGGAAGTAATGCACGGTACTACGCGTATTGGCATTGTCTATCTGGCGGGCGTCTTTGCCGGTTCACTTGGTACAAGCGTTGTCGACTCGAATGTGTATCTTGTGGGCGCTAGCGGTGGCGTTTATGCGCTACTCGCTGCGCATTTAGCCAATGTTACGCTGAATTATGCACACATGAAATCAGCGTCAACGCAGCTTGGATCGGTTATAATATTTGGTAAGTATCTTATAGATACAAAAACAAAAAAATGTATCTTAAACATTTCGCAGCAATATTCGAACTGTTTATTAATTATCAACCATCTTTTTGTTTCTTTTCTTTATAGTTACCTGTGATCTTGGCTATGCTGTCTATGTACAATACATTGACACCGATATACCCGCTTATGCAAAGGGTCCACAGGTCTCGTATATTGCGCATCTGACTGGTGCGTTAGCTGGTGTTACAATTGGCTTTCTGGTGCTAAAAAATTTCGGCCATCGTGCCTATGAGAATCTTATCTGGTGGCTGGCGTTAGGCGTTTACTGCGCTTTTACAGTATTTGCGATTGTCTTCAATCTTTTAAATACGGTAACAGCGCAACTCATGGAGGAGCAGGGGGAGGTTATTACACAACATTTGCTGCACGATTTAGGCGTTTCGTAAGCAATATGCAGAAAACATGATCCATCTAATACAAACGAAGCAGTTAATCATTGCAATGTTCCAGCAATAATGGCATAACGCGGCTTCAAAAAGTATATCGCGCAGCAAAAAAAAAAAAAAAAAGCTAAATAAAAAAACCAAATAGAAAAAAAAAAAGACAAAACAGTTTATATCGAGAACATGGCTAGTTTTAAACTACAGTTCCAAAATTCTGTATTAAAAAAAAAAACATAAAAAGAAAGACGTTGGACATCCTCCCAAGAAAGATACAAAAAGTTAAAGAAAAAATAAAAGAAAGCCAAGTGATGAGAACGAACGTGTAAACAAATGTTGTGATAAAACCAAAGACTGAATTTATTTCGCATGTATAAAACTATTTTACTATACGAAACTAATTTTTAATTTATTATAAATTTTTATAATTTAAACTATTTGATATAATATTTATTAAATATTTATGTATCTACGTGTGTGTGCGTGTATCTGAATGTTGTAGTATACAACAGCACTGAACTGAATTGAATTGAATTGTGCACTGTGTCTGTCTCGCAGTAGTGCGTTCCCTCTTTCACACAAAACTAAAACAAAAAAAAAAAAAAATTTAATTTTTAAATTCTTCGAATAAATGCCAAGAATTTTTTAAAATTAAATATTTACAAAAGAAATTAATCAATATTAAGTAGCACGCTAGTCAAAATAACATTAAAAAAAGAAAAAAAACTCTGAACCTAAAAAATGCAGAAAAAGTATCTAAATATAAAAAGCAAAAGAGTATTACTAACTTTAAATAAAAAGCGAGTGAGTGAGTGTGAGGGAACGTGTGTTAAATAAGAACAAAAGCATTAGAGCGAGCGAGAGTGCAAATGTTGCAAATGTTATATTAAATAATTTATACTATTATTATTATTTATTTTTATTATTATTGTATTATTAAATTTGTTTTCAATTATTTAAATTATTTATTATCTAAATAAAAAAAAATTATTTATATATTTTATAGCTACACTTAGATAGTTCGCTACAAAAAAATATTATTAAATAAAAACCAATTTTTTTTTTTGTATTTAAAATTATTTATTATCTCAAAGCTAGAAACACAAAAAAAAAAAAAACACTAAAAAACACAAAAAAAAAAAAAAAACGAGAGCAAAAACAAATAAAACCAAAGATAAAATCAAAAAAAAAAAAAAAGAAATTAAAACATCACAAAATGTTAAAAAACAAAAAGAAAAAAAAATCGAAAAATGCATTTGCAAAGAAAAAACCATAAGAAATACTCAAATCGAAATCAAAATCAAAACTATCTCTAAATAAATACAAAGATCACAATAAACTTCTAAATCCTATATTTGAACTATAAGTCAAAAAAATATATTTACTTAATATATCTCAAGTCAATCTGTAAAAAAAATCAAAATAACTATCAATTCGCTTAGATATATTTCATTAAACTGAAACTCAAATGGGAAAACCATTCCAAAACAGCAGAAAAAAAGCCAAAAAATCAAATTCAAATTGAGTTATAAAATACTCAAGTTGTATTTGTGCAAAAGTTATGTATGTATTTGTATCTGTATCTGTAACAAAGAAAAAAGTAAACAAAACCTAAAAGATTAATGTCAAAAGCGAAATAGTTTAAAAACTTATGTAAAGAAAAAGAAATAATTGCATTTTGCAAATGCAACGAACTACAAAAAAAAAATATAAAAAATTTGAAAAAATAAAATATAAATGTCAAAAAAAAAATTATTTTAAAAGTATTTTCAATTTTTTTTTTTTTTTCTAGTTGGCTTTTTTGAAGTTTTTTCGCAAAAGAGAATATTTTCCAAAAAAAAATTTTGATTTCTGAGCGAATGAACGATGATTGAACCTTTATTGAACCAGGTTCATGAAGCATAAACTAACAAGTGGATACCCGGCGTATGCTACTACGTTGTACGGACGTTTCGGTTGCTCTTTCGGCTCATTTCCGTTTCGCGTTTGCTGTTTTTTGTACAATTGCATTTTTGTACTTTGTTTTTTTATCGCAGCTGCACCCAAATTATGTATAAAAACATACTAAAACACCAGTTTTTTTTTTTGCAGTGAGTCCACAATATGTTTGGGCTCGTATAATTAAGAACATATAAAAATGTGAAAATGTTTTTGCTTTCAAATCAAACCTGATTGGAACTCATCTTTTGGATGGTTGGAACGTCCATAGCGGACATAGAAACACCTGACTGACTGACAGGCGATCGGCCTATAGGCCAAGCGGATAAAGATAGAAAGCTGAAATTTTTAGAGTACATATAAATCATTGAGTAGAGGGACACTAAGGCGGGCTTTTGGAAAATTGTCTTGAAACCGGAAAAGCCATATCTTTGGATTGAATTCGTAGGACCCATAGGAGGACCCAAAAAAGATATTTTTATCAATTTATATAGTCAACAAGTAGAAGCCAAAGAAAAAAAAGCAAGGAAAAACGTTAACTTCGGTGGAACCGAAGCTGAAATACCCGTTACAAAACACTTTTAATAGTTTATATGTTCACCAGGTGCTTAGATTAAATTTCATGATGAACTTGCTCAAATTTGTATGGAGGCTTTATGTTATACTAGCCCGATCCTTACCATATCGATAGTGTTGACTTTTTGCGATGGATCATATTTGACTTTTGACCGATTGTTCTTTGAGAAAATGTGTTTAAAATATCAAAAAGATAACGATCCTGCTATAAGCTTGGTCGTGAAAAAAAATTAACCCACCCAAGTATATGTTACATACACGTATGTATTAGCATGCGTATTACATAATTTTGCTTCTCTCGATTTGGCCCAAATCAAAATCACATATTGTAGTAATAATTTTTCGAACACAGACTTATATTAAGCACATCCGTGATTATAAAGGTAAGGTAAGGTAAGATAAGAAAGCTGAGTTCTTTAAAAATCAACCACATTTTTTTAGTTGAAAAAATTTGTTTTTAACACATTTCGGTATGTTTCGGTACGTGTGCTAATTACAAACAAAAATTTATCTCGATTTGAGAACAAATTGTGCTTCTATCAAAATTGGATTATACATACTTATATAAAGAACGGATCGTATTTGTATCAAGAACGATTGGTCCTGGTACAAGATCGGATTGTCCATTCCACTATCCATAAAGAACATATGTGTATATGTTCTTAAATAACTATGTATAGTATCATCGTTTGCTGGTTTTTATATGGTATATGTATTGGTATATTCAGTTTGTCAAAAAGTTTGTATCCCATGAAAAGGAGACACCGTACACTCCAAGACAAGTCGATTTAGCCATGTCCGTCTGTCTGTAGTTAGACGTTTCAGTTTTAAAGATATTGTGATGAAATTCGAAACTTAAACTTTACTCAGCCTATGCAGTTTAAGTGTTAAAACCATTTTTAGGCATAGACCCCATATAAATATATTAATTTTTATTTTATCAAAAATGGTTCATTTATGAAGCGACTTGTGTCAAGTACTGTAAAAACACTTCTAATAGCAACCCATTTTTATAGAAGGACCCATGGATGAGGTGGGTCTAATATAGCATATAGTCATCATACAAATCTACCGCCAATTTTTAAGTTTTTCTAAAAAAAAAGATTTATTTATAGGTAAGGTGTTAAGATATATACCATATAAGACATAACCCATACAGAAATTTACTTCTATTTTTTTGATTAATTGTATGAAAAAATGGGTAATTCATGAAGCGATTTGTTTCAAATATCTTCAAAATACTTACTGCAGCAACCTATAATCACAATAGAACACATGATTAAAGTAGGATCATTTAATCTTCGGTTCCACCGAATTTAGCGTCTTTCCTTGTTTTAACTCAAAGCATCCCTCTATTGACCTTCCAGCATAAACTTGTCGTGCACTATACTACTATATGTTCAAAAATGGTAAAGGTATGGCAAGGTATATCAAGAACACTTTCTTCTCTAGAAAAGGGACAGTTTAAAACGGACAGACAAAAATAAAAAACAAAATTAATAATGATTAAAGTGTAATCACGTTTTGTCGCTACTTTTATCTCTCATTTCGCAATTAGAGCTTTTGAATAATTTCAAGAATAATTGTTTTCAATACAAGTACATTGTATTTAATATTAGAGGCAATAGGAATAAGAATATTAGTGCTTAATTTCCAGTATACATTATTCTAAATAAAATTATTATGAGTATTGTACGTATAAATTGATTTATTTAAATCCTGAATTAGGGATGGAAACCGATTTGGGTTTGAACTGAGTCTAAACTATAATTTTAACAAGTCAACACACCAGGTTGAGCTAGTCTATTGTACAAATTACTTGTTTACATAGAAGACTTAATTCTCGAATAAATTCTACTTGTTTATGAAAATCTTACCAAATGATTATTTCTACGCAATGTCTTGATGAAGAAATCAAACATGCAAAAAGTCAAATGGCCACAAAAAGATGCTATTCAAAATGATGTTCTTCGTTTTCAGTCTTCCAATCGAAAGTGTAATGAACTCCAGTGTATACAAAGTCGGTATTTTGCTAAAATTTCGGCTAAATGTCAACGAGTACCGCCAGTTGGCACTGCTCCACATCCCCATCATCCTGCTGCTGTGACTGTGTTCGAAATCCATAAATAAATCTTACGTCGCCTTACTTAACTGACTGCTCATTCTGCTGCTGTGGTCTGCTCGGGTCTACTTCGCTCAGCGTGATTCTGCGAATGGCAGGTGCAATTCAATCAAGTCATGGCAAGTGCAATCCTTTGGCTTCTGCTGAAAGACTTTTTTCGTTGATGTGGCTGTGGTCGTTGTTGTTGTCACTGTTGCTGTTGTTGGCAGTGATTGAAATTGAGATACAATATAACGTAAACGCAAACGCTGCACACCGTCTCATCTCGTCTCCTCTCAGTCTGTAGACGTTGCATAAGGAGACGAACGACAAAGCACGGACAACAATTGTTTACCTGACGCCACCTGCCAAAGCTAATGCGATGCCAACTGAAGCGAGATCATTGACTTCGATAGCCAACTAAAAAGCTTAAGGTTGGACAATAACTCAAATGAAAGTGCGCACTTAAATTTCAAATTTAAATTTTCAACGTGCATTAAATTTAGATTTTAATAATCTATTTAATTAAATTCCTGAAACATTGAACTACTTATAATAATAATAAAATAAAATACATAATTCGATTGTAAATTGATAATACCGCTGTCCAAAATTAAAATTATTCTTTCATATAGCCTTTTCATTCATTTAAAATCTATTTATCATTGTCCAAATATACTTAAATCTTTGGGATTCTTGTTATTCGATGAAAGCTGAACTTTACATAACATTCGATATTCATAAATTAAGTTTACATTGAAACATTGCAACTCAGGTTTATTCTTGAAAAAGTATATGAAGCAAAAACTATTCCCCAACTCAGTGCCCGTTTTGGGACCTCAGACGGACGAGAGTGTTTAAAACCAATTTGTAAAGTTAAGAAAATCATAAAAACGAAATTTGAAATGACATATCGAACACAGATCTAGCGAGCCAAGAGGCCAAAGTCCGATTTTGCCAAAGTGCTGAGGCTCTTCCTAAACAGCTGAAATACTCAGAGAAAAGAATCATCATCAGGAAGAAAAGAAGAAAATCATTTTCTAACACAATTCATCAATTATATAAAAAATTATTAAGAAGTAGATTTCAAGTTTCGGTTATGCCATTAGACCTTGCCTATTTTAATATCAAAATTGGAACATTGTTTCTGTATAGATTAGTTTAAGACTGGATATAAAAACCAGAGAACAAAATTAAACACAAACGAATCACATACAGAGGTGTCAGGGAAATCTCTAACAACCCAATTTCAACGCAATTTCAACAAAAAGAGTTTTCAAGGTGTTACACAAATCTCTTTGAGTTGGTTTCAAATCTCTCAAGTTTTTGTTAGAGATTTGGTAGAGTTTTAGTAAAATACACCTTAAAAAAAATGTTGTAAAATTATGTAAGTTATATTAGCAAAAACGTTATTTCATAATTCTTTTTCTGAATTAATTTTCAAACAGTTTATTTATTATAAGTAGAGTCGATGTATGTACGTCTGGTAAAATGTATTTCAACACTGAAAACAATATAATGTAGAGCGATTACTTTCACCGTTGAACTTGGGCACATGTCCGTCTGTCTGTTTGCATATTTCAACGCATTTTTTTGGTCAAGATATCTGTGGTGAAAAGCTTGAAAAACTGCTTAAGTCGACTAAAGCAAAAATTGAGATAAGAATACTACGCTGATCTCCATAACGAAAAGTACCTCCATGCAAAAATTGAATTATTTTTGACGATTTTTCAGGAAGCTATTGACAAACTAATTTTTGCTTAATCTCTCTTTTGCATTCAATTTCAAATTATTTTAAACTTAGAAAGTGCTCTCCTGCAATACGGTAAAATCAGACTTAAGCAGTTTTCCTTTTTACCACAGATATAAAGATATTAAAATGAAATTTGGATAATAAGCTTTTTCGGCAACGACTAAGCTAAGTCTGGGTTTGGGCATACTATACGCCCCATCTCCATCTCTATTTACAACATTATAATATCAAAAAAAACATTATAAAAACATTGCCCGATAGTGGTCTCCTTTGACAGTGACAGGCTATCCAGCGTCGTCCTTAAAAAGTTCGGACCAATAATTCAGTCGTCGCATGTACCGTCGTCGCAAGCGGTGACTTTAGGCGAGTATAGCGGCTCTTCATGAATTATTCCCCAATAACTACAAGTCTGCGTATATACGCTTCCATAATATCGGGTTTGATTTTCTTAATATTTTGCATGTCTTTGGCGTATCGAAGACATCGAAGCTTGTCGGTTGACAACAATTTTTAAGCAATGTGCAGTTTATACGGGAACAACTTGGTATCGGCTTTAAAAATATTCCATAGGGTCGTTGGAGACAAGCCGAATCGAGGTGAACGTCGACGGTATGAAATTTCCGGATGCGCCGCAACATCGGCTAACTCCGTTATTGTCTTCGAGCAAGGCAAATTTTGAGCCTGACATTTGCGTTTATACGCACGTTGCTCTGCCATAAAAGAAATGTTTTTCTCAAAGTTTTTTTTTTTTTTTTTTTTTTATTATTTACTTTATTTGCAATCAGTCCAATTTTGGACTATAGTCAAATTTTGTAACTAACATAACAAATTGACAATATAGTTTATTTAATTAATACTGAACAGACCCAGTACAAGTACCTCATAACGATTGACGGTTTGGAAGTTCCGAGGGATGAGTTCGTTTCAGTCTACGCTGCGTATTTAGGTTAAGAAGCAACCAGTGCATGCGCCGTGTTTTAGGTTTAAGCTGTTCTCTTTTTGCAACAATATGATTTCTCCATGTTAGTCTTTTGTCGAGTATTACGCCCAAATATTTAACAGCATCGCACATGGGTATAATACATTATTGAAAAACGTTTGGAGATTTGTGCCTTTTCTGAGTGAGAAGAGTATGTGAGCTGAGATGATCAATAAGATGCAGTTGGTGCTGTAGTATACGCGTAGCTTCTGAGACAGAATTTGATCTGGAAATAATCGCTGTATCGTCTGCATATGTAGCTTAGTGACTTGACTACAGTTTCTGCCAGGCATACCAGCACGCCTTTTTCTCCTCAAACGATTCCCGTTGCGATGTTGTGATTATTTTAACAATCAAATGTAGCATATTTTTTGATTGGAAACCGATATTGACTGCGTATTTTTGCGATATGATCACGAAACAATCAACGATTTTGTTCCAAAAAAAAAATAAATGGTTTTTTTTTAATTAACCAATATTTGACGATTTTAGAGGTTGAATATATCTTTCAAAATTATTTGGGTTGTTCGAAAGACAAAGACATTCAGCTGAACATCTTTGATTTCTTAAATTTGTAACAAATAAATATAGGCACATATATTATTAATATTTACCTATGATATTACTAGCTATACTATAAAAGGACAGATCGAAGCCTCGAGGGAGGATTGAGAGCAAAATTCACTTTTATTTTTGAAAAAACCTCGTATGCTGATTTTTCAAAGTGAAATATTTATAGTTACGACTATACGCGACCACGTGCTCCTTGAAGATAACAATAGGAAATATTTTTGTACTTCACATTTAAAAAATTTAGTTGCAGCAATTCATTGTATGGATCAAAATATCTTAAATATTAATTTTAATCTTACTGGAATTTTCTTTTATTAAATGATATGTACCTTAGTTTCTATTATCTAAAATATTCAAAGTATGTGCCTTTTGCATTTTCACGAATGTTGGCCTTCTTTAATACTATATAACTCTCTTTTATTTCTACCGATGGCCAGGGTGCTGCTGTTGCTGTTGTTGGGTTTTGCTTTTAGCACAAATTATTTGGCAATTATCAATTATCGCCCTAAGTGACTTTTTGACTTCTTGGGTAGCCAAAAGGCTTCTTCAACAACGCTAGAAAATCTTTATCATCACTCAGGAATTCGAGTTCGACTCGTTGCTAATTGTTAATTTTATGATGCAAAGGATAAATGACAAAAAAGAAGACGAGTAAGGATAACAAAGGAATGCATTTAGAATTTCTGAGTTTATAACACATTTTTTTTTTTTGTGGCATTGACTAGTTTCATTCGTTTCTATTTTCCTGATTTTCGTTTAGTTATTTTTGTCATTCATACAAGAGTTTTCTTCGATCCCTGTGGCGATTTTTATTTAGTTGAATAAGAGTGAAGTTTAAAATGTTTTCGTTCATAATATAAGCAGAGATAATTGCGTAAAAACAATCAAACATTTGCTGTTAAGAATTTTCCAAAGATAAGCAGGCACTTTGAGATTTTAACTTAATCACGGTGCTGAAAATATTTTATTTTATTAATTGAAATTTATCTCATTGATTTAGCAAAACATTTTTAAAGATATAAATCAATCAGAATGTAGAAAATAATATTTAATTTCCTGTATTTTATGGACCCAGTTTTGATATATTCGTGTAAAAATATATATTTTGAAGACAAAAAATACAAGTGCAATTATCATATTCACATGAATAACAATAGTTTTTATCTAAAATGGGGTTCTTACCAAATTAGTACATGATATTCTTTTTAATTAGTCATTAACCTTCATTCTGCATGATAATGAAACTACTATGAGTTCATTTTGTTCCTAAGAATATATACTATAAGGAACTTATGCTACTTCTTGCTACTTTTTAAATTTGAATCAAAAATTTTATACGAGGGAGTCGCTGATAAAGAATATGGAGTAATTTTTTTAAAATTCAAAATGGCGGATTTAATATAGGACATGCAATTTGCACCAAGCAAAAGCAAAATAAAGTTCTACAAACTTAAGAAAAAACTTAAAGTCCGCTTAAAAATGACAAGTAATGGATAGTGCTGAATTAGTTTGACACAAGGATAGTTCAGCCTGCCAAGACTTTACCTATACAATGGAGATTTTCGTGACTAATTGATTTACTATTTGATGATTGAAATATAATTAATTGAAAAATGATTAATGATTAATTAAACGGAAAAAAGAAAACATTAAAACTTCGGTTGAACCGAAGCTCAAATACCCGCCACACGAACCTTTTTCATGTCAGTGAGGATAACTCTAGTTGGGTCTGAAATTAGAAGCATATATGTTAAACTTTGAGCTTTAAATGCAGATATAACTATAATTTTCTTAAAAATATGAAAAAAAACAAGAAAAACGTTAACTTCGGTAGCACCGAAGCTCAAATATCCGCCACAAGAAACTTTAATTATTAAAATTTAATCATCAGTGACTTAGATTATGTTCTGCAAAGGGGTTGGGTAGGGACAACTCATTATGGGGCTCAATTAAGACGCGTATATGTAAAATTTCAATCTAAAAATCTATATAAAACAATCGTTTTCTTGAAAAAAGGTGAGTTTGTAGGGGGTCTGTAAGTTATAGTGGCCCTATAATGGCCTTGTCATATCAGTACAATATTCAAGGATGATAATAGAAGTGATTTTACCCCGATTGAAGAGAATATATTCATAAAAAGAACTGTTTTCATACAAAAACTCAAAAAATGGGATCAATTTTTGCATGTGGGCGTGGCACCTTAGATTTGACATTAGATGACATACGAAGTGTTTACCCATTTTGAAGTAAATACATTCGATAATAGTAACTATTTTCATACAAAAAATCTAAAAAAAAGTGGTAATTTTGTATGGGGGCTATATCTAAAAAATGAGCGTGGCACCTCAGTTCTGACATACAAACTGACTAGGATCAAAAAAAATTAAGCTTCAAATATCAGGTCAATATCTCTTAAACTTTTCGAGAAAAACGCATTGCAACAGACGGACGGATGGAGAGACAGACAGACGGACAGACAGACGGACATGGCTAAATTGAATCGTCTCGTCGACCTGATCAATAATATATATATTTTATTGGGTCTCAGATGCCTCCTTCAATGAGTTACAGACTTTCCGACAAACTGATAAAAATAAGAAAATGAGTTTGGATGGAGCCTGTATGTTATAGTGACCCGATCCTTTTCTATCGGTAGTAAAATCATAGGATGGCAGTAGAAATGGTTTTACCCAGATTGGAGTGAATATTTTCAAAATAAGAACTATTTTTATGCAAAGCTCAAAAATTGTTTGTACGGGGACTATACCTAAAAATGGGTGGGGCACCTTGGTTCTGATATACAAGCTACCTGAGATCAAAAAAGGCTTAAGTTTAAAATTTCAGGTCAATATCATTAAAACTTTCTGAAAAATCATAAATCAGACGAAAGGACAGATGGATGGACAGACGGACAGACACACGGACAGATGGACATGGCTAAATTGATAACTCTCGTCGAGCTGATCAATAATATATATACTTAATGGAGTCTCCGATGCCTCCTCAAATGCGTTACAAAATCTATTCGTTTTTTGAAAAAAGTGCCAATTTTTTGAGTTTTGGAAATTTGACTTTATAATTGTAGTCATTCCCCCGAAAAACACCTTTATACAAAGTGTTATTCAAATTTTTAATTGCTTCACATACAAAAGGACCAAAAATGCTTAAGTTTAAAATTTCATCTCAATATCTTTAAAACGTTCTGAGTAGATCTAGTCAACAATGTATATACTTTATGGGGTCTACGATGCATCCTTTAATGCGTTACAAACTGATAAATTCCATTCACACAGTGCGTTTCGCGTATTAAATGAAGTACGTATAGTAAACCAACTTAAATTCTAATAGTGAAAAGAATACGCCCAACTAGACCCGTTGGAAGACTTTCGTTAGGCCTCCAAGTTAACCGACTCTGCCCCTACTCACATTCACGATTTCTGGTGTAAATAGTTGTAGTCTTATTAAATAAAACAAAAATGAAATTGTATCAATGGGCGGGGATGTCATCTATGTCGCGTTTGAGTGGCTTGTTGAGTGAGAATTTCTTGAAAGTGGATTCGAGTGAGAATGTAGTTTTGCGTTATAGTTGTATATTTGACGGGACTAAGACTAGCCCTTCAACCTGACTGCTTGTCATGTTATAGTTCATAGAAGGGAATGAATTACTGGGTGTTTATATTTCGTTTGTATACAAGCCAATTCGTTCGAAAATTTGTGCATGCTCCATCCGGTGAAGTAAGATAGGAAAGAAGTCAGATGATAGATCTGTGA
Source organism: Leucophenga varia (assembly GCA_018903435.1). Taxonomy (NCBI): domain Eukaryota; kingdom Metazoa; phylum Arthropoda; class Insecta; order Diptera; family Drosophilidae; genus Leucophenga; species Leucophenga varia. The sequence goes on along the minus strand of JAEIFJ010000339.1, from coordinate 54,256 downwards.
GGACTCCGGCTGACATTAGATATCTTGTTATACTGGACTACTGTTTGACACGTAGTCGAGTGTGTTTTGGCGTTATAGTCGTTATTACGGTATCTCTTCCATTTTTGGCTGAATGCATAATTATAGAAGTAATGGTTCAGCAGTTAACGAAAATAAATAAGGTCGACCGTCGAAAGTTCTACCGAGTTTGAGATTCACTAACAACCTCCTTTCAGGTATGTAACAAACAGAAGGAGGCTTGATAGGCTGTATCAAGTATATATATATATACTTGGTCAGCATTGAAAGGCGAGTCGATATAGCTATGCCTGTCCGTCCATCCCTCCGTCCAGAGGTCTGCTGTATGAAAATGATTATCTCGGAGACTATAAGAGATAGAGCCACCATACTCGAAAAGTAGATTCTCCTGAGCCGTCAAGTAATCACTTACACTTTAAGGGATATTCCCCATACAAACCCACCTTAATTTTTTTGCTTTTTCATGAATACTTTTGTGTTATTTAATCTCTGAACTTTAAACTTAGTATGGATTATGCCTACAAAAACCAAATGGAATATCGTACCATGGATTATAGCCCATATAAAATCATGTACAATACAATAAAGTAAAGTATATACAAATTGGGAACAGGTTATCTTGTAGTCGAGCATACTCGACTTCAGCGTTCTTCCTTTTTTAAAACCTCATATTAAAAAAAAAATTGTCTTAACTAATTTGCTTTTTCTTGATTTATAAAATTTTTTAACTTAGTCATGTAATTATCATTATAGTCATTCCCAGCGTGGTATTATTATACTAACAGACTTACAATTGTATATATAGTAAAAAAATAGTTGGAAAATATTTAAATGCCTATTTTCGATACTACGATACTGTGTTCTTTTTAAGAATGTAATAGTATTTTACTCAGTTCTTGATTATCAAAAGATAATTCATAATCCTTCACGCCAAATAACATTCTATTAGAGACATTATTAATAGAGAGCAAATGAAAGTCGCAACGTCCTTGGTCGATACTTTCGTTTCACACAAGGATAAACATTTTTTTTCCTCAACGGTTGAAATGAAAAATTTATCCCTTGCTAATAAACAAATTAGCGTGCAGGTTCTCTCTTACCTAAACTTTTATGTAACTAAAAGGAGAGCGAGAGAACTTGCCGAACAATACACACCTGGGATTTTGACATGCGAATTTTATGGAAATGTTTGCCATAAAGTTGACAGCTCACCATCAGACTTTATTTTTCGCGAAAATCCTTTGTTGTCTGCGTGAATATTCTGCCGGAAATACATTTCATAAGAGTAACGGGAAATGGCTAACAGGCACGCAATGCTCTTTGCCATATTTACGAAAAGGAGAGCAGCAGTACTAGGTTACACCCGTAATAGTTGTCATCATCGGAGTCGTGTCGTTTGCTTCCTCACACATACATAAATTGAAATTAACTTTTTTTATTGTTATTATTTTAATTCTTTATTAGTGCTGCAGTCGCTAACATTAATGAAAGTTTATTTCGTGATAATGAGTCAAAGGAGTCAATGATGATGAATGAAAATAGCATGAAGAATCAATGACCTTTACTATACAAAGTATCAGAAACACGTTAACTCCGGAAGAACCGAAGTTATGTTACTCTTTCACATGTTTAAATAAAATAACAGGAACGACTTTAGGTGCAGTCCCATCATCGAAAGTTTCAAACAACTTAGATGGTACAACAAAGCACAGTTAAGGAAGCACCGTGGGTTGAAGGGAAATTAGAGGGATAGATTGCTCAGCGATTCTAACTTCCAACGTCCAAAGTGTCTTAGTCTACTCGATCTAAGAGCGGAACACACTCAGAGAAAGTATTCTTACGTTTTTCGAGCTCTCTTTTTTTCAACATCTGCAGGTTCTGTTGAAAGGGACGATTTGACAATGCCCGGTGATTGCGACTGTTAGTCAGGCAAGGTCTTTGCAGGAGTTTAACAGTAGTGTTCTGGTACGTTTGGGGTTAATCGTTCTCCAAATAAGCTTAACTTTCCTGCAGCTATTCAGATTTTTCCATTTTTGTACCTGTTACACTAGTGTAAACAGGTATATTCAGTTTGTCGGAAAGTTTGTAACGCATTAAAGGAGGCATCGTAGACCCTATAAAGTATATATATTCTTGATCACCTCGACGAGACGAATCGATTTAGCCATGTCCGTCTGTCTGTCCGTATGTCCGTCCGTCCGTCTGTCCGTCTGTCTGTGTGTTGCTGCGCGATTTATTCGCTCAGTTTTAAAGATATTGGGCTGAAATTTTAAACTTAAGCTTTTCTAGGTCCTGTATAGTTTCTATGTTAAAATCAATGTGCATCGCCCACTTTTAGGTATAGCTCCCATACAAAAGTACAAAATTTTTTCAAGTTCTTATATGAAAAAATGTATTTATAAAGCGAATGGCTTCAAATATGGTTAAAATGTTTCTTATACCATGCCAAATCTTCAGTTTAAAATTGGTCCAAATCGGACCGCGAATTCATAAATTTTTAAGAGTATATTTAATTTGTTTAGTATTTTGAAATAAAATTTAATACAAATGCTGCACACGAAGGTCTTTCAACGTCAAATGATGTGTAACAGGTATATAGTATAAGCTTCGGTCCAACCGAAGTTAACTTTTTTTCTTGTTTATTATTATTTTTTATGTGGACTACCCTAGCATTCATTGGGACCACTACTAGCTGGGACTCACCCTATGACCTATAAAAGGTAATTGGCGACCAATAATATTGAGTTGGTTTTAGCATTCCCTAACAAGCTTATATTTGGCAATGTGATTATCAAGCGCTTTTATGGAAGCTTGGCTGTCTGAGATAACAGATTTGTCCCGAATCTTCAGCTGTACCAGTAGCTTGCACGTCTCTAGTACAGCACTGATTTTGGCCTGAAACACACTGCAGAGACTCGGCAGACGATAGAACTTTACCACTAACAAGTCTTCTGAGTGTACCCCAGTTCCCACACCGCAAACCATCTTAGAATCATCGGTGGAGATTAAAAGGTCAGCTCCACTTTCCAGCAGCTCTGACATGAAGATATTGTAGTTTTAAATTATTTACTAAAATCCAAAGTATCGGGCCAAAAAGCGGTTGGGGTACTTAAGTCTGTTGTGATTTTGTACAGTGCTGTTATTACAGCTTAGTGATAGCCACGAAAGAATCGTGCCAAAAGGTACATCTTCGGTGAGAGGCCCCATCTTCGACCAAACTGTTCCAATCGTAGCCTTCTTCACTCTTTCCTGAATGTTGTTGCTCCAGTTAAGTTTAGGCCCACGTATTTTGCTCTGTTCGAATTCTATACTGGGCTCTAGTTTCGCCAGGTTGACTCCTAGGCCAAAATTCGAGATCCATCTACTTAGTCGATCTAGCTATGTCTGTTTGTCCGTTATAAAAACAATTTGAAACTTACAAATGTTTACAAAACTACCCCAAAATTTAGAGTTTTTGAAAAAACTTCTTTGTTTCTTATTCTAGGAACTTCAATTTGAATAGATATCCAAAAAATTTTTGAGTTTTTGTATGAAAATCCAATACAATCAGATAGGATTTAACTTAAGGTACATAAAGATTTGCTACAGGGTATGTGGCAGTTGAGCTTACTCGATTTCAGCGTCGTTTCCTGTTTGTATTGCTTTTGATTCAACTTAAAAAAAACTTTAAAGTAGAATCAAGATGACAACTGAAAATAAAAAACTTGTTCATGTCGTATTTTGGAAGCAGTTATTTTTGAAAACTTGCGATTTAAGGACTTTTTATATCTGGGACCCAAAAGTTCAAGTCAGCAACCAACAACAGTGTCCGAAAAAAAAAACGTGAAGTACAAAAATTGTGTAATAATTTAATTTATGTTTTCTCTGAATAAATTCAATTTAACTAAGGTAAAAACAATTCAAATGTCGACCCAAGTATTTATTTTTTTCAATATTGAGTCTTAACTTAGGTTGTAACAGATCATTGAACCCGACCCATCCCTCTCGAAATTATCCCAAGCAAATGGTGAACATATAAACTATCAAAAGTTTGGTGTGACGGGTTCTATCGGAATTCATGTTTTTTATTGTTATACGAGGTGTGTTCAAAAAGTACCGCATATTTTGTGTTTTTTTAAATTATTTATTAAAGTAATCCCCCTCCCAATAAAATACACCTATGCCAACGTTTTTTCCAATCCTCGAAACATGCCAAATAGTCCTTTCTTTCCGGTATAGCCATCAGCGCCTTCTTCGATTTAGCTTTTATCTCCTCAATCGACTCGAACGCGTTCCCCGGAGTGGTCTCTTGAGTTTTGGGAATAGCCAGAAGTCACACGGTGCCAAATCAAGCGAATACGGTGGTTGCGGAACGATATTGGTTGGATTTTTGGCAAAAAAAGTCACGAAAAATCAGTACAGGTTTTAAAAAAAATCAATATTTTTGGTACCAATCGAGACTTGACGCGTTTGAGGCCCAAAACATCCTTCAAAATGGTATTAATTGATTCTTTCGATACGCCAATTTCATCAGCAATGTCTCTCATAATTAATCGACGGTGTGCAAGCACTAATTCTTTTACTTTTTGGATGTGAGCATCGTCCGTTGAGGTCGATGGTTGATCAGGGAGCTCTTCGTCTTCAACACGTTCGCAACCTTCTTTCAACAATTTATACCAATCAAATGTTGTTGATTTTGGTAGAGCTCGGTCCCCATAAGCCTTCTTCAACATTTTTATTCCATTTATTCCATTCAGAAAAAAATTTTGCTATACAGGTTCTTTGATCCATTTTTTTGAATAGGTAAAAATCGAAGACCCAAAACACGTTCAAGCAAAGCAGCTGTCAACAATTAAGTGAACATTCGAAACGGCCGAACTTGTGAGTGAGAGACATGAGTACCAACATAACGCCACAAAAAAAATCGAAACTCGAATATACGTAACCCGCGAAAATTCAAAATTCGCGATAATGTTTGAACAAACCTCGTACCTGTTACACAAGTGTAAACAGGTATATTCAGTTTGTCGCAAAGTTTGTAACGCATTAAAGGATACGTCGTAGACCCCAAAAAAAGTATATATATTTTTGTTCAGCTTGACAAAACAAGTCGATCTATCTCTGTCCGTCTGTCTGTCCGTCTGTCTGTTTGTTTGCTGCGCGATTTATTCGCTCAGTTTTAAAGATATTAAGCTGAAATTTTAAACTTAAGCTTTTCTAGGTCCTATGTACTTTCTATGTTAAAATCGATGTGCCACGCCCACTTTTAGGTATAGCTTCCATACAAAAGTACAACATTTTGTCAAGTTCTTATAGGAAAATAATGTATTTATAAAGCGAATGGCTTCAAATATGGTACAAATGCTTCTTAAATATGACAAATCCTCAGTTTAAAATTGGTTCAATTTGGACCGCGAATTTCAAAATTTTTAAGAATATTTTTTATTTGTTTACTATTTTAAGATAAAATTTAATACAAATGCTTCAAACGAAGATCGATTTACGTCAAATGATGGGTGACATTAGATATATAAGCTTCAGTCCAACCGAAGTTAACGTTATTCATTGTTTTCTTTAGGGAACTATCAGTTTGTCGGAAAGTTTGTAACGCATTAAAGCAGACATCGGAGACCCCATAAAGTATACATGTTACTGATCAGCTCGACGAGACGAATCGATTAAGCCATGTCCGTCTGTCTGTCTGTTGCAATGCGTTTTAACGATATTGACCTGAAATTTTAGACTTAAGATTTTTTGCACCTAGGCAGTTTGTATGTCAGAACCAAGGTTCGGGCCACTATAACATGCAGACACCATACAAACTCACCTTCCAATTTTTAAATTTTTCAAGAAAATTATTAAAGTTTCGTGTGGCGGGTATTTGAACTTCGGTGCTACCAAAGTTATTTTTTTTTTATCGTTTTTTCTTTTTTTAGTTAAGTTTTTTAAAGTAGGCAATTAAAAATTTTAATTTTCAAATTATGTAATAAAAAATATTTTTTGAAAATGACATTATTTTACGTCCATCTTCTAACGTAAATGTTATTGAATTTCAAAGCGAACTTTGCCGAACAAATGTACAAGTGACGACTTTGAATTAAACATAAATCTAAATTTAAATACACCGATTAAGGTAATACGTATGTTCGTACATCATAGAATGTATTCGTATCTTGTATCTTTGCTCTTTTGAACTTTGTTTGAACTTTGGCATTTAGAAGCTTTTAGCACATTTTGAATTATTAAACACGCACAACGAATTGTTTGTTCGATAAACTTTGATTTTCCCACGCGTTAGTTCGCGGTCTAATGCTCCAACGCCTTTCGCAGTTCCTAAATCGACTCTTACAGGTCCTAATTAAATGCAAACGAAGTGTGGGTAAAGTGTGGGCTTAATATTTTCTAACAATTGCTACTTTGAGGCCATCTATTTTACTGCAGTTTAATTGGTTTCCTCGGAAATACAGAAAAGCAAAAAAAAATGTTCCATAATAAGCAATCCCAGCAGAAAGTTGAACTACATTATGCGCTAAATGTTTTTATAAATATCAGAGAAAATATTGCACTACCAAAGTCAGAACACAAGCACCCTGAGTAGGGAATAATTAAAAACAACTTAGACTGGTGATGAAAACTGAGTTTTGTTGAAAGTCTTTTTTTTTTTTTTTTTTTTTTTGCTTTTATGGTTTTATTTTAACATGAATGTACTTGGCTTTACAATTTATATTTCTGGCGAAGGGTAAATCGAATAATTTGGAAATATTCCATTTCTTGTTGGTTTACGACATTAAAACGCTACTTGTGATTGTATTTAAACTTGTAAAATAAAACAAAAAACTAATTAGTTGTACAAAAATGAACTGAAATATTACGAGCGCTAGGGGAACGGGTTGTAATAATTGGTTCAAACTTAGATTCGAATACAAAAAGCTAATGCTACGGACTAATTCAGGACTGAGAGTCAAAACATGGTTTATATCAATTACACTTCGGATCTATTTAAGCATTCATAATATCACACTAATGACTTATACACAAAACAGTGTTGAGTGCAAGAAGAATAACAACATAAAAAGGACCTGTTCAAAAATGAAGTCGCATCGATGGAAAACTAGATGAAGATTTTAAAAGACAATTCAGGGCTGCAAATCGAGTTAGTTTCAGCGGTTTCAAATACGTTTGACCGCGGGTCTTTTCAGTTCAAATTAACCACTAAACCACTTTTGTCAATTAAATGTTTTTTAATCTGTTTCCAAACAATAGTCTTTCAGGGGAACTAATAGGGTTTACAATTCTGAGCAAACACTAAGAAGTGTCAAGGTTCGATTGAAATTCCGGAACACCTCAAAATCGGTTTGCAGCCCAACGAAAAAGGTTATACAAATCACGATTAATGTATTTTGTATATTATTACTTACTATAAAATATCTTTCAATCAATTGAAAATCAATCAAATCTGCTTAACAAAATTTCGTTTGAATTTTGTCAATAAACATATTTTCAAGTTATACTTCAGATTTGAAATACATTTTTGATCAGCGTTGAAAGAAAAGTCCATGATGCAATTATACCAGGTGAAGTACTTCGGAAATCTTTGTTTACATAAATTTGACAACATACTTGGTGCTGCATTATATTTATTTTCACCTCGACAGAAGAGAAGAGTACGAAGAATTTTAAGAAAGAGATGTTAACGAGCGAAAGGTGAAATTATATTCACTATAACATGCAAACTCAACAAATTGTGTTACCAAATTAGAAAGAGATAGTGGCGGAATAAGTCACCTGGTCTAATTTCATCATGGGAGAGTCGATATAGCTAATGTTGAAACTCTAAACTATGGCTAAAATTTTTTGACTTGTTGTGTCAAAATCATTCTCTCTGACTTTAATGTGACGGGTTTCCAAACAAGTTTCGTTCTGTCAGTTAAAACAATATTTTCCTGAAATATCAAACTTAAACTTTACTTGGCCACTTCTAATTTTAGTTTCAAAATCAAGATGCTGCTCCCATTTTTAGATGTAGCTCCTATACAAACATTACCGATGGGTAAAAGGGTATATTTAGTTTCTGCAAATGTATGTAATAGACAAAAGAAGAATATATATACTTTATAGGATCTACAAATATATATTATATATTCTTTATCAGCAAGTGGAAGTCAAACTAGCTATGTCAGTCTTTCCCCCCGTCCGTCTGTCATGCTGTCTGTCGTATGTAAGCGATTATCTTGGAGACCATAAGCGATAGGGCTACTATTTTTGAAACTTAGACCCTCTTAAGCCGTCAAGTGAGCACTTGCAAACGGTTTTACTCTAGCCCCACTTTAAGGGATACCTTACCTTTATTCTTTGGGTTTTGGCATAAAAAAGTACTTGTTTCTTATTCTAGGAAGTCTAAATTTATTATACTTTATGCCTATGATAGTCTCTTTGAAATATCCCAAAACGGAGAGGGCCAAAAAATATTTGAGGTATAGCCCCATACAAATTTACCTCATTTTTAGATTATTTGTATGAAAATACAATGCAATAAGGTGTGTTACTAAGGTTAGACTTAACTTAAGGTACGTAAAGATTGGGTACAGGGTATCCTACAGTTGAGCATACTGGACTTCAGCGTTCTATTTGTTTTTTTATATTTTTATTAATGAAGATATTTACTCCAATTTGGATTAACAAAGAAAAACTTTAACTACAGTAGAACCGATCATCGGTGGCGTAGATACAATTTTATAATAAACGGTGATTTTAAGAGTTGAGTTTTACAGGTTAGCAGCACTGATTGGTAATGGCGTCCAAACGTCATCTGTCAAAGTGAAAAGTTTTCAGGGTACTCCGCCATTTCATCATGGAAAGACTTACAAACGAGCAATGATTTCAAATTGTTGAAATTTATTATCAAAATTCGTTCTCTGTGAAAAAAGTGATTCGTTTGTTTTGACCATAATATGGTCGTCATAATCGATCTAGTGAATCAACAATTCGTGCTGATATCACTAAATTTCGCACTAAATTTACATTGTTAAACATTAAACCATTGACTCGCATGCGTACAGTGCGTACCGAAAATAATATTGCAGCCGTTTTGTCCAGGATCTTGAAATGTCAATACGTCGCCGTTCTCAGCAATTGGGCATGTGGGTTTAAAAGCCTATAAAATTCAACTCCAGGAAGAATTTAAGCCGAATGACTTACCACAACGTCAAATTTTTGGTGAATGGGCCTTACAGCTCCATGAAAGCCCGCTGTTTTTTACGATACGTACACAAGCAAAACAGTCGTATCTGGGATGATAAATACCCACATGCCATACAAGAAATACCGATGCATTCCGAATAATCGACAGTTTGGTGTTGTTTATGGGCTGGTGGCATCATCGGTCTGTTTTTCTTCAAAGACGTTTTCGTCAACGGTGATCGATATCGAGACATGATACGCGACTTTTTTTTGCCCTAGTTGACTGAGTTGAACTTGGTTGACTGACATGTGGTTGAAGGCTGAATTTGGCAAGCAGCTTATCTCTCGAAATGGCCCTGTGAGTTGGCCGCCAAGATCATTCGATTTAACACTTCTTGATTATTTGGGGTTATGTGAAGTCGTTAGTCTATGTGGACAAGTCGAACACGACTAAACTCTTACAGGTGTTCATATAAGAAGCAATATCATACACATATGTCATAGTTTATGCTTAAAATACAAATATAACCCAATTTATATGAAGTTGGCTGCGTTTGAAAGGTGAGACCTGAACCTTCTAATGTTTTCAATATTCAATAGATGGCGTTACGTGTTCCATGATTTAAATAAAAAGTCCCCTTTGATGTTGAACATATGTGTATGTTCTTTTGATAAACTTAAATAAATTATTTTGAACACCAACATCCAATTTCAGACACATTCGATTTTCTCTCTCTCTCTATGTATTGTGTTTGTGAAGGGTATTACGACTTCGGTTGTAGCAAAACTAAAATTTTTTAATATTTTTTAGTATGTAAATGCAACTATACCGCAGAAATTAATTACACCAAAAAGGAGAGAAAGGACAAGTCGTTACTTGGCAATCGCCACTCCAGACGTGTTAAATGGAGCAGTTAACTGGAAAAATAAACAATAAAAAATGAAGTAAAAAAATGTATAGTGAGTATTTAATGAAAGCATAAAGGAGCACTTTACACTTTTTCAGTTCTCGACCAGGACTGTGTCGAGTGAGATAAATACATTTTTGAAAAGGACACTTTGCTTAGAATTTGTTACTCTATTCAGTTTGTGTTCCTCTTCATATTTTCATTTTAGAATTTAAATTTTATATTTTTGTTTTTTTGTCCTCTTTATTTATCCGTTTTTAGTTTGCAGCAATAAATTCCACAAAAATTGTTTAAATACTCACTTGGGACATGGATAGGCCGGGTGGCTGGCAGGTTTACTGGCTGACTGGCTGGCTGGCTGGCTGGTGAGTTAGCTAGCTTGTTTTTTTATGTCCCAGCCGAACGTTGTTCAAAATAAAACGCAGTGCATAAATATCGCGAGTAAAAGCACAAGATAACTCCAAACCATGTTCCGCAGTATCCTGCGGTGCGGAATGGGACGTCATTGTTATTGTCTGTGATATCAAGAGCAATGGAAGGTTTATTAAAAGTTCTTTTGCCTCGTCGACGTGCCACAATCCGGGTTCGCATTCGCAATTAAATGAATTACAACCAGAATAACAGCGAAATACGATATATGTATGAGTAAGTTAAGTTCTTTCTCGCTTGTTTCTGTCATTGCAGCCACAATATCATACGCATCATTGATAGACGACAAGTGGACACTTGGACAGATGATGCGATTGGTACGAGTATTCGCCTGAAACTGGACCTGAATCTACTTGCTTTGTATTGCATTTTGGCTTGGCTTCAATTGAACAGAGCTCAGCGCAGCTACGATAAAATTTCTGCTTTACATGGGCGAACAGCATAACTACATCTTTAAGTAACTCCTCAGTTTGTTCATTTTTTTGACTTTAGGCATTCTTTCGCTTTTCTTGTATGAACTAAAAAAAAAAAAATATACAAAAAAGAACAGAAAACCAATGGAATGGATCACAATCAATAAACAGTCTCGTTGCAGTCCTGTCGACATCAACGACATTGTTGCAGGTTGATTCCAGAAGTTTGAAGCTCATCCGATATTGTTAAAGTCAAGACTTACAACAGAACAAGAATTGTGACAAAAGCCACTGACGACGTCTATCGAGATAATTATGATTTAAAATTAAATAACGGTTATGTGTGCGTCTTCAAAACGTCTTCATTGTTTGTGGAAAAACCCGTAACATTCGGAAAAAGTAAAGCACACTTTTGTTTCACTTTTAATATCTGCGGATTATTATCGTGTAGAATAATAGAACATTTCTTCAGTGCTCAATAGTTATATTTGAGAATTCTTATATTATATAAATTAGAAGAAAATGCATAAGTTGTACAGACCATTATAAAACACCCAATTAACAAAAGATGTCAACATGTCTCAGCAGGCGGCTGGTCCTAAATGAATTTAATATTCCTGTGACCTCAATTATTTTTCCAAAACGCAATTTTCTTCTATACCGTGAAAACATGCCTTTCCCATTTTTCATAAAATTTCTATGGTCATTTATAAGTAAAAATATGACATATAAATTATGTAAATTGTTGTAAATTGTTGTAAATTATTGTTCTCATTGAAGGATAGCTTTTTCTATGATTGAAAACTTCCACCATTGACTTATTGTCGGCAAGACAGATTATACAGATATAAAATATTAAAATAAAATATAAAAACAAGAAAAAAAGTTAACTTCGGTTGGACCGAAGCTTATATACCTGTTACACAACATTTGACGTAGATAGACCTTCGTGTGCATCATTTGTATTAAATTTTTATTTCAAAATACTAAACAAATTAAATATACTCTTAAAAATTTAGGAATTCGCGGTCCGATTTAGACCAATTTTAAACTGAAGATTTGGCTTAATATACGAAGCATTTGTACCATATTTGAAGCATTTGCTTTATAAATAAATTTTTTTTCTTATAAGAACTTGACAAAATGTTATTCTTTTCTATGGGAGCCATACCTAAAAGTGGGCGTGGCACATTGATTTTAACATAGAAACTACACAGGACCTAGAAAAGCTTAAGTTTAAAATTTCAGCCCAATATCTTTAAAAACTGAGCGAATAAACCGCGCAGCAACACACAGACAGACGGACAGACGGACGGACGGACGGACGGACGGACAGACGGACAGACAGACGGACATGGCTAAATCGATTCGTCTCGTCGAGGTGATCAAGAATATATATACTTTATAGGATCTACGATGCCTCCTTTAATGCGTTACAAACTTTCCGACAAACTGAATATACCTGTTTACACTAGTGTAACAGGTATAACAAAAACGAAAGAACGCTGAAGTGAAGTCTAGAATGCTCGACTGCAAGATAAATTAAGTCCGATCTTATTTTTATCTATCCTCTTTGTAATGAATTTTCATTATTATTATTATTTTTGTTGCTATAGTGCGTAATCATACTGCTACCTAGTGAGGTATATTGTAAGACCTTACTGGATAGATTACTGTTTCTAACCCTAGTCTTTGAATGTATCTAGAGTGGGTATCCAACTAACAATGACATCCTGTTTCTGGCTGTAGCTTAACATTCTGACAGAATATCGATGGTGTCTACTCCTTATCTTCAAGGGGTTTCCAAAGTTTTGTTCTTGGACCAGCTACACCTGAGCCGCAGTTTTCGTCGGTTTGTGTAACACTTGATGGTGTGATTTTACCTCATAGTCGCTTCTAGATGTCCACGTTTTTTTTTGACCATCTAATGTTGAAGTCCTTGATAATATAATACCTTTTGGACATAATGTCCATGGGCATTGTCATGAGTTGAGACCCTTCCGTCCATGGGCATTGACTATAATTGAGACACCTCCTTTATCAACCTTTGGATTTTCATACTAAAACTTTAAAAATGGGTTACATTTGTATGGGGGCTACTATATACCAAGAATATGTTTTGGTCCTACTCATATTGGTCTGTTTCATAGGCATTATTTATACTAAATGTAGACTTCCTAGAATGAGAAAATATGACGTATTTATGCAAAAACCCAAAGTTTTGGACTAGATTGTGGGTACTCCTTAACCGATTGCAAGTGCACACTTGACGGCTTAAGAGAGTTTAAGATTCAAATATGGAAGCCCTATCTCTTATAGTCTCCGAAATAATCGTTTTCTTACGGCAGACAGCATGACAGATGGAGGGACAGACAGACCGATAGACTGACATATCTAGTTCGACACGCTTTCCAATGCGGATCAAGAATATATATACTTTATAGGGTGTATCTAGTCTCCTTCTGTCTTTTACATACATTCGCACAAACCTGATATACCCTTTGGGTATATATTAGTAAATGGTAGGTTTGCAACTATACATTGCACGTTGTATAAAGGATATTAGTATTTTGTCAGAAGTTTAAAAGATGTTTGGCTGAAACTTGAAACTTAAACTCTTCTCGGTTATTTGTATGTTAAAATTGGAATACCACGCCCACTGTAAGGTGTAGCCCCCATACAAACCTACCACCTTTCTAATCGAAAATAGTTATTTTTTTATGTATATATTCAATCCAAAATGTAAAAAAATTTTCTGATATTATCTAATATCAAGACAAAGATGCCACGCCCAAATTTAAAAACTCTAAATTTACAATAGTCCAAATAAAATATCTTTACATAGGTATAGCCCCTATACAATTTTATCCCAATTGTTTTACTTTTTGTATAAAAAACTAATACAATAAATTAAGGTATATAAAAATTGGGTACAGGTTTTCTTGGAGTCGAGCATACTCGACCTCAGTGGTCTTTCTTGTTTTTAATTTAATATAAATACAGCTTTTTCTTGGTTTTTTTCTGAACATTTTTAGTATTTTATTTCCTTTTCTTCCCGTTAAAAACAATAAAAGAGAGCAGTATAGATTAACATTCATATCCATGCACGAACCAGAGAGCAAACGGAAAGATACTTCATGATTCGCTAGTTAGCCAACAAAAAAAATAGTTCTGTGCTATGTAGTACTAGGTCCGCAAATAAGATCACGAGTTTGGGCTATTTAGGCTACATTTTCTCGTCTTTCTGGTAATTCGTGATTTCCATGACGATAAAAACGGTACATCCAAAACTGTGGTAATTTTGGTTAGATTACCACCTAATCAAAATTTTCTTATAGTTTCGGTTAATGGTAAACCATTCAAATGGTTTTGAGAAATATACGATTTGCTATACGATTGCTGTTCTAAGTTCCACCAGCCTTCCTTTAACTGGACTCCCATCTTAACCGTTTTGTTCGTAACATTATTCTATAAACTTGCTATTTTACATTTACTAAGGATAATTTTATAATAAAAATTTAAGTTTCTACTCGATGGAACAGAAAAATTGCAAAAGGAATTTGTTTTCAATGAATATTCTACAAGCAAAATCCATGATAACTGATGCTTCTTTTGATGTATTTGCCACGGTAAGCAGCTTATTACATAATAAGCTGATTTGCACCTGAAATTAACAATAAAAAAACAACATTATGTCTCAGGAAAAAGAGCAACTGAACAAATAATACAGCCAAAGGGAGAAGATAACATTAATCAGTGTCAAGCAATTCTGAATCCTTGTTTTGTTCGCAACTGAACTGCTTTGCCATTATACGGATTTCCTTCGTGTAAAACGCTTTAAAGCGCATTGCTTCATTTCATTCATTTTCAAGCTTCCACTGCAAACACAAATAAAGTTTCACTGCGTAAACTCTTGGTCAATTTTCCAACTTCACCTGGTGCTCCTGGTCGTCGTCGCACATTTTTGTTTTCATCTTTATTTTGATGGTTGGCGCACTGTGACTGACGAATGGGTGAACAGTAAATATGCTTAAGCAAACATAAATTCTTGTCCAACAGGATTTGTTAACTGAATATTCCCGTCACAAAACAACAAAAACAAAACAATGATAGATGCAACAAATGTAGTGAAAGGAGCACACTTTCATGTTGGGGACACACCTAGAAAAAATACGAGTAACTTTATATGACGGATAACGTTGCTTGAGCTAAGCTTTGCTAGCTAATGACATAAAAGATAAGTCAAATATTAGTTTGATTGTGTGCCGGAGTCAGCAAATGTAACCAAGGTTACATTAGCTTTAAATGCACATTTTTATGCATGTGTTAGTTTGAAATGATGTAAACAAGACGACATTTAGTCAGTTGTCAACCCATCAGTGCAGAACAGACTAAATATGCATGTGCAAACAAAAAAAGTAAGAAATTTTTTGTAAAAAAATATGAACAATACTGTGGGCAAAATCTAAGGAGAATTTTCAATTTAAACTTAGGGCTACTTTTTTTCTTGAGTTGGCAGGACTGTTAATAATATCTGGGCCAAATTTCATGTCAATGTCATTATCAGTAATACATATATTAACGCTTGTGTTTACCAAACGACCAAGAGTCCATTTTTCGATTTTTACAATGTCTGATTTAATTGAGCAGAGAAGTGTCATCAAATTTTGTTTTCTGAATGAATAAATTGAAAAAAATATTGAAGAAGGCTTACGGAGACCGAGCTCTACCAAAATCAACAACATATGATTGGTATAAATTGTTCAAAGAAGGTTGAGGACGTGTTGAAGATGAAAGGCGCCCAGGTCGACCATCGACCTCAACGGACATCCAAAAAGTAAAAGAAATAGTGATTGCTCACCATCGATTAAAAAAAAAAGACTATAAAAGACTTTGCTAATGAAGTTGACGTATCGAAAGGATCAATTAATACCATTTTGAAAGATGTTTTATGCCCCAAACGTGTCAAGTCTCGATTGGTACCAAAAATTTTGATTTTTTTTTTTAAAACTGCACTGATTCTTCGTGACTTTTTTGCCAAAAATCCAACCAATATCGTTCTGCAACCACCGTATTCGCCTGATTTGGCTCCGTGTGACATAATCCGATAATGCCACCAGCCCATAAATCACACCAAACTGTCGTTTTTTTGAGATACATCGGTAATTCTTGTATGCCATGTGGCTGTTCATCACCCCAGATGCGACAGTTTTGCTTTATCGCTGAACACAATGTTTCGATAAAACAGCGGATTTTCATGGAGGTGTTGTAACGCCTATTTACCAAAAATTAGACGTTGTGGTAACTCATGTGGTAACAGATGCCCAATTGCTGAGAACGGCGACGACTTGACATCCTCATTAACACTGGACGCTATGGCTGCAATATTCTTTTCGGTACGCACTGAACGCATGCGAGTCGATAGTTTAATGTCCAACAAAGTAAATTTGGTGCAAATTTGGAGATAACCGCACGAATTGTTGATTCACCAGGTCGATTATGAATTTTGATAGTAAATTTTAACAATTTGCAATCGTTTCTCGTTTGTAAGACTTTCCATGATAAAATGGCGAAGTATACTGAAAACTTTCCACCTTGACAGATGACGTTTAGACGCCATTACCAACCAGTGCTGCTAACGTGAAAAACTTAACTCTTAAAAAATCATTTTTTATTTTGGTAGTAATATATCTAAATTTTTTATATGTAGTAAAAGAAAGCTTTCAAAAAAGGAAGGAAAAAGAATGGAAAGGGGAAGAAAGTAGCGAGAGAAGTGCGCACACACCAGGATACAGGATTCCGCGGATCAATTGTGAAAAACACTGGGATGGATGGAATCGGAAACAACTTCAAACTGGGAGGCGGGACGGGATGTTGATCAGATTTCAAATAAATCTTAAAAACATTTTTATAATAAAAAAGTGTACAAAAAGTTAAATAAATCTCTGGTGTGAATCATATTGGGATATTTTCTTAAAGCCATTCGTTTTATAAATACATTTTTTTCATATAAGAACTTGAAAAATGTTGTACTTTTGTATGGGAGCTATACCTAAAAGTGGGCGTGGCACATTGATTTTAACATAGAAAGTACAGCCCAATATCTTTAAAACTGAGCGAATAAATCGCGCAGCAACACACAGACAGACGGACAGACGGACGGACAGACAGACGGACATGGCTAAATCGATTCGTCTCGTCGAGGTGATCAAGAATATATACTTTATAGGGTCTACGATGACTCCTTTAATGCGTTACAAACTTTCCGACAAACTGAATATACCTGTTTACACTAGTGTAACAGGTATAAAAAAAAACAAACAAAAACGAAGAAGACTGACTTTTTCTTGAATGAATATGTGCGTTCGGTTTGAAAAAGACGTAATGTGCTCTAATGATCCAACTTATTATGTGTCCTATTGTGATCATAGGTTGCTACAAAAAGTATTTTAAAGATATTTCAAATAATTCGCTTAAAAAACATTTTTCATACAAATACTCCAAAATTAGGGGGTAAATATATATATGTATATGGGATATATTTTATAGTAATGTCAACCAATGTATACTACACACAACCGATTTGGCAAGGATCGGGCCACTTAACAATGTAGCCCCCATAAACAAATTCTCCTTCTCTTTTCAAGAAAATTATTTTAAATTTCTATATTTTTAGCTAAAAAGCGCAAACATATGTTTTTATATGAGCTCTCAACTATATAGACAACCCGTTAGTTTAAATTAATGCAATTGGGATTTGGCTTATTTTGATAAACACTATCATGGACTGAATTCAAACTGGAGTCTAAACATTTTCAGGGATTTTGTATTGAGACTATACAATTTGGTTTTGAAGTTTACATAGGTTTTGAAGTTCTGGTCAATATTTTTAAAACAGAGCGAATCAAGAGTTTAGCTGGAGACAGGCAGCTAAATCATGGCATTCCAACGTATAATTTTTTTGGGACTATGCAGTCCGATTTAATGTGTTAAAATCTTTTGACGCGTACGAAAACAATCCTAAAGGAATTCGACTAAAATTTTAAGATCATTTTTGAGTAATTGAATGCGTTTACGATTTGAAAGTAAAGTCTATTCTGAATGATATTAGACATTATATGTTTTACCACTCATGAAAATATTTTAAAATAAAAAATTTAAATTTAAAACAAAAAATTCGGTAAAACCGATACTTTATTACTCGATCCAGCTGTCAGTTCTACTATCTCAGAAACTGATTAACTTATTATAAACAGTCAAGGATTAATCATTTATTAACGAAATCGACCAATCTCATTTATTATTGTATTAGGTTTTCAATAAGATTAGGGATTGTATATACATTTTTCATTGAACTTCTGATCCAAATCGTGTAACATCGACGTAACTCTGCTGATGAACTTAATGACAGTGAGAGTAAGAATGCACTAGTGTTATTGAGCCAACTATAATGCTTTATTGTAATAATTAAAATAATCGTTTTTTAAGTTTTCAGATTAAGCTTCACGTCGATATGTTGCTGAAACATTTTATTGGCCTCACATAAGTCTGGCTCAGCGTTAAGTTGATCCAGAAGATCTATGGACATAATAGGTGGTATCTGCTTTAGTTTTATAATTCGCGCCGGAACCAACACATTATATTCACGTAAATTCCAATGCCTAAAGAAAGTTGGCACTGCGATACTTAAACTGACCATTGTGTCGTCATCGACCATTTCAATATCAACTACGCCGCTATCCTCTTCCAGGAAGTCGCGCGTATGCGTCGAACTTTGTTTTCGCTGCGTGGTTTTAGTAGTTGACTTTCTGACTTTTACGGATTTTTGTTTTGTTGGAAGATCTGGTAAACAGCTGATAGTGCGCTGCTGCTGCGCTGCTGCTTTTTGTTGCCTCTGGTATGCTAAATATTTCTTGATTTCGGATTGTGGCTTTGGCCGTGGCATTCTCTGTTCGGGTTGATATTTTTTCGTCCAGCTTTTTTTTATCGCCACAAGTGCTTGTTTATCCAACTTACTGAGTGTCGTGTTGCCCTTAAGCACTTTAATTGTGTCGTTGATAACATTTTTAAAAATATTCGCGAATCTTTGATCCAACACTTTGCATAAGCTTCAGCCTCTTTAGGCATATTTAACTAAAATTGTAATAAGCAAGCAAAAAAATTCACATATTATTTAAATTGTTATTTAAATTGTTATTTCACTTATTAAATTTTATTTTAGAATTTTTAAAACACGCACAACTTTTTGTTTAATTTAAAAAGAAGAAAAACAAAAACGATTTACCCAAGTTGCTATGCAAATATTATTTTAGCGTTCCTTTCTATTTTCCTTTATCACTATTTTGCATATTGCATTTTGTACAAAACACTTTGTACAGATGCGGAATTTCACATGTGTGAGTTATTAGAAAGTTCGAGGATCAGTAGATCAGCTGTTTAAAGCTTGCAGTGTTAACTCGTTATAATGAATACACATATTTTTTGTTTTAATTATGTCATAGCACAAATATAATCGAATTATCGCTGGTATAAGAGAATAAAAAATAGTGAAAAAAATGATTGTTACACTTGCATTGCCAAAATGCATAGGGTATGTCGACAAAAAAAGCAAATTGTAAAAAGAATAAAGAAAAAATTTTGAAGCTGTACTAATCTGAGCCTGTAAAGATATGTTTACACTAGAGATGGGCACGGGATAAACATTTTGTAACGATCCTGCCCTTCCCGTAGCAAAATTGGCTTTCTCGATTACGCCCATACCGAAGATTTTCAAATTAACCCGCGGATCCTGAATCCCACTCGAATTTAAAACAAAACACAAAACGTTAACTTCGGTAGCATCGAAGCTTAAATACCCGCCACACGAAACTTTAATCAGTTTCTTGAAAAAATAAAAAATGGAAGGTGAGTTTGTATGGGGTCTATATGTTATAGTGGTCCGATCTCTGTAATATTGGTAGCATATTCATAGGATAACAGTAGAACTGATTTTACGTAGATTGGAGTGAATATATCCACAAAAAGAATTATTTTCATACAAATCTGAAAAATGGGCGCTAGGTTTGTATGGGGGCCATATAAAAAAATGGGCGTGGAACATTTCCTTTGATATTGCATGCCATTTTAAGTGTTTTTAAATTCATTCATAATTAATAACTTTCATACAAAAAAATCGAAAAAGTGGTAAGTTTAAAGTTTAAGTTTAAAGTTTCAGGCTAATATCTTTAAAACTTTCCGAGAAAAACGCATTGCAACAGACAGACGGACAGACAGATAGACGGTTAAATCAATTTATCTCTCCGATGCCTCCTTTAATGCGTTATAAACTTTTCGACAAACTGACAATGCCCTTCACACTATGTGTGGCGGGTATAAAAAATTACAAATATTTTAATAATTATAAATTTGATTTGTAACGACTAAGTAGACTGAAATATTTTTAACGATTGGTTTTATACAGAAACAAACTTTACTCGAAGTTTTCACTTAACAGACGAGTGAATCTTTCTTCCAATATCCCACTCGATGTCGAAAATACTATTTCACTGGTGTCCGATAAAGTTGGTACATGAAGAACTAAAGTTGATTAGATATGTTCTTTTTTGAACATTTTTACATAAAAGTATATTTGTGTCGCTATATCGTTTTCTGTTTCCGGCGAATTGTCCTTAAACTCTAAAAACTGAACTGTATTAGTGGTTTCTTTTATATCTCAGTTTTATTTTATTTAATCATTTGTTGTGATTTATTAATTTCCAAAAACATAATCATTAAAAACAATTAAAGTTTCGGGATTGCAGGAATTTGAGATATGTCGTAAATTTTAAAGTTTCTCAATCCTGCTCAATCCCAAAAAATTTCGGAACCTTTGGGATTCCCGCCCGTCACCCATCTCCATTTGACAAACACTGGCAATGTGTAGAATATCTAATTTTAAAAATGTTCGTAGTTTTGAAACTTTTGAGAAAAAGTTTAAAATTTTTCGAAAATTATCGCATATTTTTGAAATTTCGAAAATTTTGGAATATTTTGCGAACGAATATTTTGAAAATTTTAATAACATCTTAAGTAGATGAATTTGAATTTGAATTTCGTCAGCTATATGAAACGTCCCACATATGTATATACTTCCCTTAGCAAAAACATCGCTCGACTTTGGCCCTTATAGATAACACCATCTGTCACCCTCTCCCTACCATACAGTATGACACGCTCCTGATAATCAGCAAAGCTTAAATTAATTTTGGGGAGAATTTAATGCACTTTTCAAATTGTTCTTTATTAATGTTTTATTAATTATTTATTTATAATATTTGTATATATATAAGGATCTCTAAATTTGTTTTTTATGTATATAAGTTTGGTCATAGTACAAAAATTTGTTTTATTGTTTAATTTATTATTTTTGTTAACTTAATGTAAAAATAGAAACTCTCTGCTTTTAAGATTTTTAGAATGAATTTCCGTTAATTTTATTAGCTATATTAAAAATACAAAGTAATACTAGTCACACGCGTACCGTTTATATGTACATCTTATTAAAACCTTTTGCCTTGGCTGTCCGAGTACTTTTGCACAGTTTGCAATTTGAAAAATTGGGACCATGGCAGTTAAAGAGCGGTTTCACAAAAGAAAAAAATATTCTTGGATTGTGATAATCTAGAAAATTTAATATTTAAACAAGATATTTTAAAGTTTAAATAAAAAGTCGTGAAAACGGATATGTTAAATTTTTTTTTTTTTGGATGCCTTTAAAAGCAATACATGGCCACGTTAACAGATCTCAGATACGAAATTATATATTTGTCCGAAATGGTATTCAATGATTGAGAGAACAGTAAGGTTACTTACAGAACACAATTTAAACTTCCGGAAATATATGATACAACATTAAAATTCACGCTTGTGCTCATGTTAAGGTAGCAAATATAATATTGAAAGAGTTCGCTGTTGAACCAGACTCGGCTCCTCATATACGAAAGACCCAAAGGAAATATCTTGAATCAATTTAACGTTGTGTTGAGGACAGACATTCAATGTTTTTGAATGAAACGACAGTCTAGAAAATTTAAATCTAAAAACTTTACAACTTTTCATTAATGTTGTTGCTACATATTTATATATACTAAACAGATACGCGCAATATTTTTAGATGCTTGTGACAAGTATTAAATATCGGTTCCACCGATTTTAAACTTTCTCTTATTTGGTTTTACTGAATTTATAAAAATTAAATTTATCTTGATGCAAGAGATTATATAAATTTTTACAAGAACAGTCATAAAAGTACGATCATTTTAAAATCGTTTGTACTTTTCTTAAATTTATTTACATTATTCAAATAATGTCGGCAGTGTTTATTGCACAATTTAAGCAAACTCAAAAACAAAAAATAGATTTATTCAATTTAATTTTTAAGCAAAAACATAATCACCAACAAAGTTTATACAAAACTAAAAAAAAAATGAAATAGAAAAAGAGAATTAGAATTATATAATAAGAAACTAATATTACTCAGTAATACACGATTTAAAGTAGGTTCACACTGGATAACAAGAAAAATTAAAAATAAAAAAATGGACTAATATTAAACTTATGTATGCTAAAGTGAGCTACGAAACGTATATCAAACTTGAAAATCATGGTAGATTGTTTCAGTGACACGAATCTTTTCTACGCGTAAATTGAATATGGTGAAACCATTGAGCACATTAAAGGCGATAGCGAAAACAACACACGCTGTATAAATTCCCAGTGCAATCCACCAGAGCAGCTGTTCGTGCAATTTTTGTTCAAAATTCTTAAGCACGAGCAGTCCAATTGAAAGACCAGCTACAGCACCAGCCAAATGTGCAACATAGGAAACGGCCGCTGGTGGTACTTCATCACTGGCATACCGCGCATAGATTGCAAAGCCAAAATCACAAGATGCTAGAAATAAGCATAAAAAGGATAGCAGTTAAAGGATATGCTTTGCAATACACATCGAATGCTAATACATACCAAAAATGAATATGCACGCCAATCGTACAACACCATAACGCATCTGGTGATAGTTTATCATAACATTGGCTAAATGCGCTGCTAGCAAAGCATAAACACCACCACTGGCGCCTACAAGAAACACCTCCGGATCGAATATGCTGGTACCTGTACAAAAAAATACAAAATAAAAAAGTTTTTATTTAAACATTAAATATGAAATTTGTATGCATTGCATACTCACCCAAAGAACCTGCCAGCACACCCGAAAAAGTAAATGCAAGCAATACGCGTTGAACCGTGCACCATTTCCAGTGGCAGACCGACAACTAATTGCACAATAACATTAAAGCCAAGATGAAACCATCCGGCGTGCAGCACCATATAAAATATAAAGCGCCAGACTTCATGGCGCTTGTCAGGACGGTATATAAACAATGAATCTGTTGGCACTGGTCCGGCCAGCTCCGCTTCGCCAGCGATAAGCGAATGGTAGAGGAAAAAGGCAAGCTGCAATGTATTGCAAAAGGACAATAAATATTTAAAAAAAAAAAAAACTCTGACTCTGACTCCATTAACAAACGAAACGAACACTGCGCCCGGCTAGACACAAACTACGCCACAAAATGTTGTTGGCTAACTATGGCGCCGCCGTCGTCAATGTCATTAGTGCAGACAAATAAATTTGCAATTCAAAAATATAGTAAAGTAAATATGTACCTCAATGATTGTCACTAGTATTATTAAGAACGGTGGTGGACAGCAGGAATAACGATCTGCATAATATTTTCGATCTCGCTCTTCGGGTAGCACCTCCATGGCAACGACATGAATCATTTTTTAAAGAATGGTGGCTCTTTTAATAACAACTGAAAATCATTTTCCGAACAAACTTCACGATCACGATGATGAACAGCACATTTGAAGCTTCTCGTACGCTTGCCGCTCATCTAACGAGAAAAAGAAAAAAAGTACAATATAAAATTTAAGATAAAATTAACATCTTTAATTGTAATCAAAAATTAAGCTAAAGTTGTAGACCTTACATGGCTAGTACTGGGTCAGTGCGTACGCTACATTTCTATTATTTGTACTTTCGTCTGGAAACTTCGCACGGGAAGCTAAATTTATAAAATTTATAAATATGAACAAGAAAAAGCGTTAACTTCGGAGGAACCGAAGCTTAGATCCGTCACACGAATATTTAAAGAGATATGTGGGTTTACCAGTGACTTGGATAGAACTTCGATATGAGGTGGGGATGGGATCAATGGTCTGACACAACTCAAGTTTATGCACAATATTGGTATCAAATTTTAAGCTAAAAATACAGATATATCAATAATTTTTTTAAAAATACCATAAAATAAGAGGTTAGTTAGTATAAACTATATGTTATAATGACCATAGGCGACAGTTTGTATGTGGACTATACCTAAAAATGGGCGTGGTACGTTGGTTTTGATATTGGTCTACATAAAAAGAGTTTCAAAACTGAGCGAATGAATCACCTCTCAACGGACAGACAGATGGACATGGCTTGATCGACTCGTCTCATCGAGCTGATCAAGAATATATGTATATACTTTATGGGGTCTCCGATGCCTCCTTCAGTGCGTTACAAACTTTCTGACAAACTGAATATACCCGTTTACACTATATGTAACGGGTACAAAACTAATGTAAAGCAAAAATCGTTTATAATTTAGAACTGAAGCAACTGGAAGGTGTGCACCCTCGCTACTCGCCAATGTAACCCTTGCTGTCTAATCATCATTGTAGTTGTTAATGGGAAATCCCTACTTTTCGCATATTTTAAATTCTTCATTTAATGCAACTAACGCTTTTGCTTTTGTTCATTTGCACTAAAAAAAATAAATTGTAAAAAATATGTTTTCTCTTAACTCTTTTGCCATTATACCCTTTAAGCTAAATTCAAAAAAAATATTATTAGCTATTAAGAGTATTTGGAGCGGTTTTCAAAACGAATCACTAATTCTGAACATGTGTGAAATTTTTAATCTAAAATTAAACTTTTTGTCCTACTTGGGTTTTGTGACAATAATGGGATCTGCTGGATTCTTCGTGCAGAACTCCAAACCTCACGTCTTCGAGAAAATATGTATTGAAAACCCCAAAAATCGAGTATATCGAAATTTATGAACAATTGTAGAGCTGACAGATATGCTGCAAACAAAATATAAATACACACACTGGACTAGCGGCAAATGTGACCAAGTTTGTTAGGTCTTATTTTCAAGATCTAATAACATATTTTGTAGCACGTTACAGCTGAGTGTAAAAGTGTTCATAAAAATGTATTGTTAGTGGCTTCATAATCCGTTTTTAAGAAAAACCATTTCGGAAATACCAGGTCCCATCGTTGTCACAGAGAAACATTTAAATATTCCTTAAATATTGTCTTCAATGCTGTGCAGGGTACAATATAATCGGCTTTTGGTGAATTTTTTTCCTCTAGTGCTTTATTTTTATTGTTACAATTCATTTCTTTTACACTTCATGCGTTTTCTGTGTCCGGCGGAGATGCAGTAATATTAATGCAACGCATTATTAAATGCATTTAAACTCGAGTAACATTTCTAGACAGACTATAGCGATAGTAAAAGACTGCTAAAAGGTGCAATCAACTCTATGTTTTCGACGGAGGAATAAAAACAAATGTTAAGAATGAATACATTTTTTTTTTTGTTTTTTACTTTTGTAAAAAATAAAATTTTTAATACAATAAATGACAAAAGCAAAAATGGTCAACGCGCAGCGATAACAAAGTAAAAAATATATTAAAAATATTGGAAATGGTCTGTAAAATAAATAGTTTCAAACAAGATTGCTTGTGTTTTAAAACTTTATACGAAAATTTTTGCATGAATACGACTTTTGAATATTGTTCCTACTCATGTAATTCTGCCGTTTTTTTCGCATTCGAATGGCATTCCGGTCAGGCAAATGAAACTGCAACAAGAGCAAATGGAGTAGACACGTTGTCAGATGGAGCAGCATTGTCGTGCATCATCCGTAACACGTTGTCGAGTAGTCGAAACATAAAATTTACAGTTGAATGAAAAATTTTTGTTTTGTTTTTTTTTTTTTGTTTTTTAACGTTCAATGTCTGCTGCCGTTGTCACTTCGGACGTGTCTTGTTACAAATATATACAAACATGGTTGATTTTATTGTCGTGTACATATCCTGAATTGAATGAAAATTCAACGAATTTTTATTTAAGTTAATTCATTGAAAATTGTATTTCGAATATTAAGAAATCGTTTTACTTTGTTTACACATCTCTAAAATACAAAAAAATTGTAGCAGTACAATAAAGATGTATCTGTACCTATATTATACCTATAATACCTTTGCTTTTTATACATTTAAATATGATTCCTATTATGGTACTCTAGATTTTATATATTTTGTAATAACTATTTTACTCTTTTTTAAACTGAAGCCTTCAGAGCTATAAGTCTACAAAATTTGTTTTTGTAACCACCCTACTACTTCAACTTAAAACCTAAGTTACTACAGAAACGTACGATCTTTGGAATAAAAGCTACTATGTGCTACTATAAACCTGTACAAAATTTAAATGTTTTAATAAGACAACCCTAAATCTCATAAAAAACGAGGTTTCAGCTCGATGAGACAAATTGATCTGACAGCGTTAATCCATTTCCATGGAAGAAAGTTGTAATCGAGGGTTTCAAGGATGTTAGTCCTCTAAAAAGAACCATTATTATTTTTAAGTTATTCTTAAAAAAATCAAATCTTTTGTCTAAATACCAAAAATGTATACTTTTATCAAAATTTTTATGGTTGGGTTAACGGTA
Organism: Leucophenga varia; assembly: GCA_018903435.1. Lineage (NCBI taxonomy): Eukaryota > Metazoa > Arthropoda > Insecta > Diptera > Drosophilidae > Leucophenga > Leucophenga varia. The sequence goes on along the minus strand of JAEIFJ010000339.1, from coordinate 27,501 downwards.
GGTCTAAGTAGTTTAAAATTTATTATATTTTTTTTTTTTAACCACCAATACTTTTAGTACAATATAAAGCTCAAACTTGTTAATTTAAATCACCTTAAAAAATAATTATTTCGTACCAACATCTTTAACAAGGATCTGAGATGTTTCGCTACTATGAACCACAAAATATTTTGATAAGAAGTTCAAGGAACTTTAAAAACGGATATTCAAAACTTTAAAACCAGTTAAAAAAAAAAAACAGCTAGGTATCGAAAATTTAAATCGAGGTTCTATTTGCTCTCAGAAACTTCTAGAAATAAAATTTACATAATATGGAGGGAAGGAAAGAAAACGAAGGCAAACCATAAAGAAATGGATCTTTTGTAAGCTTCACTGAAAGTTTTTCTATTTAAAATATCATTTATGTTATTATTCTTAACTCTTATTTTTACATCTAATTAGTTACAATAGAAACTCGATTATTGAAAACTGGGCTCGGTTTAAGTTTTGAGGTTGTAGCAAAAACCGAATCTTCGAGCTCATAAAACTAAAAAAAAGTTTTATACACAACATTCCGCACTTAGTTGCTTCAAAATGTTAGATTTTTCCTTAATTGTTAGTAAGGTAAAATTTTGCTTTTGCATTTTAAAGCGATTTACATACATAGATGTCAAACACTGTACTGACTTAATTCGATTCATTTACAATTCATTTACGATTCATTTCGCTATACAACTTTATACTTTTCCGGTACTTCCCCGAACTTTATTTTCGAAATGCACGCATTAAAGGATTAATTTCAAACAAAAACAAGGAAAAACGTTAACTTCGGTGGAACCGAAGCTGAAATACCCGTTACACAAAACTTTTAATAGTTTATATGTTCACTACGAGCTTAGATTAAATTTCATGATGAATTTGATCAAATTTGTATGGAGGTATATTAGCCCGATCCTTACCATATCGATGGAGTTGACATTAGAATTGATTTCACCAAATTTTAATTGAATTCATCAGAAAAAATTAATGTCTTCATACAAAAATTTGAAAATGGGCTGTAAAATTGTATGGGGGCTATACCTAAAAATGGGCGTGGCACTCTTATAATCGAACTTAACCTAGTCGTTGCCGAGAAAAGCTTAAGTTTAAAATTTCAGTTAAATATCTTTAAAGGTAAGCGAATGAATCGCATAGTAACAAACAGTCGGACATGGCTAGATCGATTCGTCTCATCGAGCTGATCAAGAATATATATACTTTATGAGGTCTCCGATGCCTCCTTCAATGCGTTACAAACTTTTGGACAAACTTAATATACCCGTTTACACTACGAGGTGTGTTCAAAAGTATCGCATATTTTGTGTTTTTTTTAAATTATTTATTATTCATGAATATCTATTTTGTACCCTTTAAAGTAATCCCCTCCCGATAAAATACACCTATGCCAACGTTTTTTCCAATCCTCGAAACATGCCAAATAGTCCCTTTCCGGTATAGACATCAGCGCCTTCTTCGATTTAGCTTTTATCTCCTCAATCGACTCGAAACGCGTTCCCCGGAGTGGTCTCTTGAGTTTTGGGAATAGCCAGAAGTCACACGGAGCCAAATCAGACGAATACGGTGGTTGCGAAACGATATTGGTTGGATTTTTGGCAAGAAAGTCACGAAAAATCAGTACAGTTTCTAAAAAACAAATCAATATTTTTGGTACCAATCGAGACTTGACACGTTTGGGGCCCAAAACATCTTTCAAAATGATATTAATTGATCCTTTCGATACGACAACTTCATCAGCAATGTCTCTCATAGTTAATCGACAGTGTGCAAGCACTAATTCTTTTACTTTTTGGATGTGAGCATCGTCCGTTGAGGTCGATGTTTGATCAGGGAGCTCTTCGTCTTCATCACGTTCTCAACCTTCTTTGAACAATTTATACCAATCAAATGTTGTTGATTTTGGTAGAGCTCGGTCCCCATAAGCCTTCTTCAACATTTTCATTCCATTTATTCCATTCAGAAAAAGAAAAATTGATACAGGTTCTTTGATCCATTTTTTTGAATAGGTAAAAATCGAAGACGATCCAAAACACGTGCAAGCAAAGCAGCTGTCAACAATTAAGTGAACATTCAAAATGGCCGAGCTTGTCGGCATAAGTGAGAGACATGAGTACCAACATAACGCCAAAAAAAAAATCGAAATTCGAATATACGTAACCCGCGAAAATTCAAAATTCGCGATAATGTTTGAACACACCTCGTATGTGTAACTGGTATAAAAAATTGCACTGTAGAAACGCAAGGGCAACAAGGAAAACGTTAACTTCGATGAAACCGAAGCTTAAATACCCGTTACACGAATCTTTAAATAGTTTATGTGAGATTATTATATTAGATGTGTTTTTATCCAATTTCAAGTGAATACTTTCATCAATAATACCTATTTTCTTACAAAAATTCAAAAATGGGTAAGTTTGCAATACCTAAAAATGGGGTTGGCACCTTGGTTTCAAAATTGGATGACATAAGAAGTGTAATTAGCCGATTTGGAGTGAATACATTCATATTTAATGTCTATTTTCAAAAATGGGCGTGGCACCTTGGTTTGACATTGGATGACATAAGAAGTGGTTTTACCAGATTTGGAGTGAACACATGCATAAATAATACCAATTTTCATACAAAAATTCGAAAATGGGCGGTATATTTTGTATGAAGGGCTATACCTCAGAGTGGGAGTGGCATTCTGAATTTAACATACAAACTACCTAGGACTGAAAAAAGCTTAAGTTTTAAGTTTCAGCTCAATGTCTTTAAAACTGAGAGAATGAATCACCTCGCAACAGACGGTCATGGCTAAATCGACTCGTTTTATTGAGCTGATCAACAATATATATACTTTATGGAGTCTACGACGTCTCCTTTAATGCATTACAAACTTTCCGATAAACTGAAAAAAGGTTCAAGTATTGGAGTCATAATGGTTAAAAGTTTCGAGTACTGAGAAAAATTTTCGAGTCGCAAAAAATCGAGTTTCTACTGTAGTTAATTTTACATCCAATTTTAATTGCTAATTTTCACAATATTTTCCAAAGTTATTTTAGCTTATGTAAAATTTGAAGACATTTTTTCGAAACGTTCCTCAAATATACATACATATGTGAATGCGAATCTAGAATTTTTGCGGATAATCCGCGAATCTAATTCATTGTATCTAATTTATTTGTACACGTTTTGAACTATGAACATTTTTACACATACATATGACATACATACAAATGAATGTATATATGTATTTCCATAATCTTTTGTCTCTTGCTGCCATGCTGCGCATTTCCCCCTTGCCTATTACGAGAAGCGAAAAAAAATAGTTAGTCATTATTTACGAATCTTTGACCCCAACACAAAACGATCTATTAGATTTTTTTTTTATTATTTTTTAAACAAATGACTTACAAAATTCTGCCAAACTAAATACATAATTTTTATTGCGTAATTAAGATGTTCACAAAAGATTTGAGCACAATTAAAGCGAAAATAAAATACAAATCCAGCGCTTTGCTTTGGCACAAAGCTAATAGCAACAAAAACAACAACAACAAAGTAATACTTTTTTTGCAAACGATGGAAAATCTGCGCATTGCTTTTAATTAAGAGCAAAAAAAAAAAAAAACAAAAGACAAAAAGAAAATTTAGCTTAAGCCCACACGCAATTAAAAAGCGGCAATTATAAATTATAAAAACCACAAATTAGACGACAAAAAAAAACAAGTCGAATTAAAAGACAAAATAGTTATTTCCTGTTACTAACCGCAAATGCGAACGATGTAAATGAACGCGGGAGAGTGGGCGCCGGCGCCGAGTCAGTTTCATTTAAAGCGATTTACACACAAACTGTAGCATTAAACAAAAAACAGAAAAAAAATAATAATAACATTTAAATGGAATCATATTTAAATTAAATCAATGATTCTAGTCTATTTAATTCATTATTTCAATTGAATCGAACTTCTTTCACACGCGGAATTAAAGCAAACTCTAACTTTTTTTCTTTTTATTCTTATTGAATTGTTACTGTATGTGAATGTGTATGTTTGCGAAAAGTGTAAGAGAGTGAAAGTGAAAAAAAATGAGAGAGCAAATCGATCAATGTGCGTAGTGGAAGCATGAGCAAAATGTAATAACAACACCAAAGTAACGGCTCTTTTTTTCATTGAAGAAATTTGAAGTATTTAAATATTTTTTCACATAGTTTTTACTTACGCAATTTGATTATTAATTTTTTAAATATTATTTTTTGAATACAAAACTTTTTAATTACGAAATCATATTTATAATTTTCTCACAAAAACTTAAAGCCGGGCACCTTTTTTTAAATCTGGCGAGCAACCTTGCTTTTATTTTTCTTTCTTTAACTTCGTTTCTTTTCTTTTTCTACTCACTTAAAAGCTAAAAAACGACATGAAAAAAAAAAAGAGATGCCAACTGCAATTCGTAACTTATTGCATTTTGAATTTATGTATTGCTCTTATATTAGTGGTATTGGAATTAACCTTAACACATTAAATAAAGCTTCGGTTACATATTTACTTGATTAGCATTTGAATGTGATGCATCAATTAATTTGTGTACTATATTTATCTAACGTAGGGGTTAGCACCATGCAAATTATATCAAAATAAATATGTTTATATACATATACTAGCTTAACTACCCGGCCTTGCTCGGGTCATGGACATTACCAAATTTCATATGTGTAGTAATGCGATTTTTTTTTTGGTTCGTTTATTTGGTGCCACGACCACAGCCCATTTTTTCAATGGATTATACTTTACTTGGGGTAGTTACATAGATACCGACTTTTTTTCTTGTTCATTTATTTGCAAAAACATGATGCAATTTTTTGGGGCCATGCCCACCTCTCATTTTTTTTTAACTTTGCGGTCATAGTAACATGTATAACGAATTTCATTTTTGTCAAATACTTGTTAAAGTAGATGAATCTCTGATTTTATTCTATGTTGACCACGCCCATCGCCCATTTTTTTAAAACGACATACATCCTTTCTCTTTTATTTGGACAAAAAAAAAAAAAAAAAAAAAAAACACATTTACAAAATGTCAAAAAAAAGAACACATCTATAAAATTTCATTGAAATCGGTTGAGTTGTTTCGGAAATATTCCATGAATTTATGATCGATTCTGTGAGAGCCACACCCACCACCCCAGTTAGGGATATGGAAAATAGTTTACATCCTATTCTCACTCCTTCTGAATATATACACGAAATTTTATAAGAATCGGTCACAAGAATTTTATAGATGAAATTGGCTTACAGCTAATAAATGGTCGTGGCAGCACGTAGGATCCAGTGCTAGTTTATACCAGTTGGGTACGTTTTTATATGTCGCACATAGTGTACGTATTATCAGTTTGTCGGAAAGTTTGTAACGCATTATAGACATCGTAGACCCTACATAGCATATATATTCTTGATCAGCTTGACGAGAGGAGTAAAACTAGCAATGTCTGTTCTTCTGTTTTTGCTGCCCGATTTATTCGCTCAGTTCTAAAGACTTTAAACTGCCATTTCAAACTAAGGTTTTTCAAAGTCCTGTTTACTTTATATGCTAAAATCAATGGGCCACTCCTAGATTTGGGTATATCCCATACAAACATACAACATATTATCCAGTTCTCATACGAAAAAATTGTTTATAGTCCTTTGGCTTCAAATATGGTACAAAGTATTGTTTAGTATTTACTTGTTGATAAATTGTTAAACTATTCCGGCTTAAAATTGGCCTGACATAATAATAGTTGTGAGTCGATTAAAAAATGTATCGGCTTAAATTTAAATTGTTCTTCAGATGCCGAATGTAAGATTTTGAGATATACAAATTAGAAAAAAAATAATAAACTATCTGGCATTTTTCTAAGAGATTATTGGATTTATTTATACATTTTTTGAGTACATTTCATTAAATTTGATCGAAAATTATCAAAATCGATCCAATTATTATCAATTCAAGGTAATCGGATCGAAGAAATAAATGTAGTCAAACGCCATATTTCTACCTATTTAAAAATAAAAGAGATTTTTTTTCGAAAAGACTGTATAGCCGTACTTCAGATATGTTACAAGTTTTTGTATAAATCTTTCCTTTCTGATTTTCGTTTTTGGGTTTTTAGGTACTAACTGGTTCATTCTTCACAATTTGGAAATCGTTGGAAGGTTTTGTTGCACCAACAGTGCATTTTGATTAGCAGTTCATTTGAACAGTGGATTAATTCAAGAGCTGATTATTTGACTGCTCACTTAACAAGATATTCTGCAAATGGCCCTTAGAATTTAATTAATTGATTATAATCTAACAGCTTTAAAAAGCACCTTTATGAATATTTGACAACACAAAACTAAAAATACTTATGTAGTTCCCTTCATATATGAATCTTTCCTACAAATATTCTTTATGAAAGTAAAGTAAGGTTTTATGTTTTTTCAATAAAAAAATTTATTTGCAGACTGTTTACTTCCGACTTCCTCAATTCTCTTCCTATTTCCAGTTGATTACCTAGAATTGAATTGTTTACCATCAACAATGAAACGATGAAAAGCCAGACCGGATAATCAATATATTTTTCTTTGGTTCGATACTCTACAAAAATGCTGAAAAGCAACAAAAATCTGGTTTCGGTGTCATTAAAGCACCGAAACCAGCAAAACATATTGTGAGGAGGATAACAAGAGAAATACAAAATCATTTCGGATCAAAGAAAAACCGAAAGTCAATTGGCCGCACACATTCATTCATTCACTCACTCGGCCAACGAAGACAAATTTATTGAAATAAACCTAAAATAATCAGTGCAGGAGCAAAGACGAAATAGAGTAGGCTAAGGTGTAGTTCTTTGGGGGTAAATATAGTATATACGAGTATAGGTGCTGTCGGCGGTAGGGATGATAAAGTATTGCCGAAGAAATATCAAACAACATAAATGTTTGTTTTTTGTTTGCGACACGCACATTGTGCACACAAAGGATTCGCCAGGACAATGAGGCGAGAAGCACTAAAACGGGAGTTTTGCGATTAGTTAGTTACAAAGTAATGCAAACATTCAACTCTGTTATCCTTGCGGCTGATAATAGTATTATATGAGAATAATTCGTTATTCCACTCTCTTTTCAGCGCCTTGCGACTATTCGCTTATTTGTTTGCTGTTTTCTTGACTGTTTGACTGTTTGTTTGCCTGACTTCTAAAAAAGGTTTGGCCAAGGCTAAAAAGTAGCGCACGCAAACGCCACATGACGTCACTAACTGAACGTAAAAAGGAGAGGGCAATGATGATGTACACAACGTCGGCGGCCATAGCAGCTGAGATACAGGTAAACGTGTCCTTTTTTTTTACACCAACGATGAATTATACGTACATGTCTACTATTGTAGGCGCATACATTCCCATTCACAAGTCGCATACTTAGGGTTCTTCTCGCTTCTTTTTTTAGGTCAAAAACATAAAGCGACAATTGACGCAAAATATTTTTACACTCTCTGCATGGTCAAAATATTTATTTATTTAGCGTGTCTCATGAGGGACACGTAGCGGAAATTTCTTTGAATTGAGACATGAACGCTGCGCCAAAAGACACCACTGTCATTGAAGCATTTGGAACACCGTGTAGGTCCCCTATGAATGAGAACATGTATGGGAATGTGTTAGTATGTACATTCGTAGTTACATATGTACGTACATGAATTTCCTGTTTTGAATTTTATGCGCCCATTCTATGCGTTGACATTTTTATTCCGAACAGTTACAATATTTATGTACTTTTGTATTCAGCATTTGCCAGGACGAAGGGTCGAAATGACGAGCACTAAACATAAAGTATTATATAAAGGCTGTATTTTTTTTTTGAAATATATTTCTTTGCAGACGTTTTACTTGGTACATAATTGCGACTCAAAGAACTGTACTGCATATCAAAGTCAAAAATAGAAACTTACGCCGAGACGAGGTAAATGCATTTTGGCATATTGACTCAAATTGGGTCGTAATTTGATATTTTCAATTGGAAAAAATTGCCTGGTGTTAGAATTAAATAGGGGAAGGGTGTTCCAGTCCATGAAAGGTGCCCCAACGATATTGAATATCCTTAAATGAGGTTCGATAGCCCTGATTTGAGAAATATTTCTGTATACTTAGTTTTCCGATATCGGCGATATTAAGGAAGATATAGCGACAAACATGTTTTTAGTTTTTATTTTTTTCTGCTCACTCAGTTGAAAAAGTTTTTATGAAAAATCTTTTATTTTTTTAAAATTCATATGGTAAATTTAAAAATTTTTAAAAAATTTTTCGGTCAAAATTCTATCAAAATTTTTTTTTAAAGATTTTTTAACTGATGCTTTTGACATGAACCTTTAAAGATACACCTATGAAATCTTCAGAGATATTCCTTTGTTTGTCTACTTTGACACATACACTTTCAGTAATCGATTTGGTGGAACATATTTTTAAAATTAAAACCAAAAATTAGTCATTTTCCTATGATAGATTTCGTTAGCATTGCCAGAGCTCAAAAACAAGTACCATGCACATACGCAGATTGCGCTCTCACTCTCTTTCTCTCTTTATGCTCTAAAGCGTTCTTTGACTTTCATATTTTATACCGCGGACACGCGAGGTGTGAACGAAAAGAATTCATATTAGATAAAATGATCGTACGCTTACATTTTATTATGTTAAAAAATATAAAAATTAATTAAAAAACAATTTTTTGAAAAGTAATAAAATATAAGCGTACGATCATATAAAAAAATATAAAAGGAGTCGAATATCACAAATATCTATGAATGAAAAACAGGTAGATTTTTCTAATACATATATTCTCAATGAATCCTTTTCGTTCACACCACGCGTGTCCGCGGTATAAAATATACAAAAACAAGTAATATGCACATACGCATATTGCGCTCTCACTCGCTTCTCTCTTTATGTTCTTAGCGTTCTTTTGACTTTTCATATTTTATACCGCGGACACGCGAGGTGTGAACGAAAAGAATTCATATTAGATTAATGGGATCGTACGCTTACATTTTATTATGTTAAAAAATATAAAAATTAATTAAAAACAATTTTTTGAAAAGTAAAGCGTACGATCAAAAAAAAATATAAAAAGGAGTCGAATATCACAAATATCTATGAAGGAAAACAGGTAGATTTTTCTAATACATATATTCTCAATGAATCCTTTCGTTCACACCACGCGTGTCCGCGGTATAAAATATGCAAAAACAAGGAACATGATGAACTGTAAGAAGATTATTACAGTTCATAATGCGTGCGTCCGAAAGAGATAAAAAAAAGGACAAACGGCAACAGACCATGCACATACGCATATTGCGCTCATTCTTTTCCTTTATGTTCTCAGCGTTCTTTGACTTTTCATATTTTATACCGCGGACACGCGAGGTGGAACGAAAAGAATTATATTAGAAAATGATCGTACGCTAAATAAAATATAACATAATTAATAAATAAGATTTGTTCCCTAAAATTTTTTTTTCATTCTTACCTGGAGTGTCCGCGGTATAAAACATGAAAAGTCAAAAACGCTGAGAACATAAAGAGAGAAACAGAGTGAGCGCAATATGCGTATGTGCATGGTGACTTTTTTTAAAGACTTTAGTACCGCGGACACGCGTGGTGTGAAAAAAAAGGATTCATTGAGAATATATGTATTAGAAAAATCTACCTGTTTTTTCATTCATAGATATTTGTGATATTCGACTCCTTTTTATATTTTTTATATGATCGTACGCTTATATTTTATTACTTTTCAAAAAATTGTTTTTTTAATTAATTTTTTATATTTTTTAACATAATAAAATGCAAGCGTACGATCATTTAATCCTAATATGAATTCTTTCGTTCACACCTCGCGTCCGCGGTATAAAAATATGAAAAGTCAAAGAACGCTGAGAGCATAAAGAGAGAAAGAGAGTGAGAGCGCAATCTGCGTATGTGCATGGTACTTGTTTTTGAGCTCTGGCAATGCTAGCATGTGAAATCTATCATAGGAAAATGACTAATTTTTGGTTTTTAATTTTTAAAAATATGTTCCACCAAATCGATTACTTTGAAAATTTTATGTGTCAAAGTAGACAAACAAAGGAATATCTCCTAAAAATTTCATAGGTGTATCTTTAAAGGTTCATGGTAAAAGCATCAGTTAAAATCTTTAAAAAAAAATTTTGATAGAATTTTTGACCGAAAAATTTTTTTAAAAATTTTTAAAGATACATATGAATTTTAAAAAAATAAAAGATTTTTCATAAAAACTTTTTTTCAACTGAGTGAGCAGAAAAAAAAAATAAAAACTAAAAACATGTTTGTCGCTATATCTTCCTTAATATCGCCGATATCGGAAAACTAAGTATACAGAAATATTTCTCAAATCAAGGGCTATCGAACCTCATTTAAGGATATTCAATATCGTTGGGGGCACTTTTTACATGAAAACCTGGCTACACCCTTTATTATGTTTAGTTTATATTTTAATTGCGTTCCGGTTTACTTTGCATTGAACTATGCTGATGCACACTTATTTTTTTTTTTTTGCATTAACATTACTGGAACCAGCCCAACTACTCTACTGATATGTACATACATTCAAAAACAAAAATGAATACTCAGAAATCGATTAAACGAAATGGCTATCGGGCAACCAGAACCGGTATTTACATTTGAAAAAAAAAATAAACATAAAATGGGATAAGTGGAAATTAAACTATATCTTGAAAACTTAAAATTGGTATTTTTGAATTTAGTGTACAAATATACATACACCAGTGATGTCCCTTTTTTGGAAAAGGCATCTTTATATTTACCCACGGCAATAGAGGAACTTAATTTTTTTTTTGATTTTCTGAAGTTTGTGGCTTAAAACAGAGCTGTAATTAATAAAACCCGGCACTTCCATTTTTCGAACTGAACCTAGTCGTTGCCGAGAAAAAGCTTAAGTTAAAATTCCATATAAATATTTTAAAAACCAACCGAATGAATCGCATAGCAACAAACAGACGGACAGAAGGACAGACAGACGGACATGGCTAGATCGACTCATCTCATCAAGCTAAACCAGAATATATGTGTATAAAGAAAATATCCAATAAAATTCTATTTTTCTATTTCATTTATTTATTTTTATACATTTTTCTTATTAGAGCTCATCGGGTTTTGCTTAGATCTTTTTTGATGCTAAAAACGGGTTTAATAACGTTTTTGTTCCTTGGAATCATATAAAACTTCCAAATATTCCACTGAAATTTCTTCAAAATAAACGTTTTTGATAATTTTCTTTACTTGGCCAAGCACTCTCCTATATGGGGATGCATATCCAAATGTCAGACTGAGCTAATTTCGGTAGTAAAAGATACCTTGAATGCAGAAAAATACAAATCCATCATGTTGAACGCCATTTGAAAGATGATTTCGCACCTTGTTTTCGGGCATAATATGTTATCGCGATAAAGAACTTAATATTAAATATTGTGAGATTCTTATATTTAGTTGCGTGAAGTTGTTGCTTGTGTTTATGACGAAGTAAATGCGGAAATATTAAAAATTCGTCGTAGACTTAATAAAGTCAAAAACATAATAATAGGGGTGGTCAATAAATTTAAAGTGATCCGTATTTACAGTTGTGCGCATAAGTTTAAGACCAGTGAGTATTTTTAAAATTATTTTTCTTTAGCTCAAGCTCAAAACAAAAAAAAAAAAAAACAAAAATTAAACCGGAAACACAATATTTTTTTATTTAATCATACAAATATAATAACAAAAACTTTCGAATTGTTAGACCATGTCTATCCCCTGAAATAAGAGCCCTTTGCTTTTATGTAATCTTGAACTCTACGTACAAGTGAGAATTAAAGCTTATGAATAATTTCAATTGAAATATTTTCCCATTCTTCTTGCAACATAATTTTCAAATCGAAATGTTTTTGAGCTTTCGCACTTTTCACACATTTCAATGATGTTGAGATCAGGACTACCAGCTGGCCATTCCAAAACATTGACATTATGATCATGTAACCAACTCTGTGTCACTCTACTGGTATGCGGACGAGCGTTATCCAACTGGAAGGGTGCACCACGTAAAGGCTATCATCCTCCATAATGTATAGCATACTTGTCTCAAAAATTTCAATACATCGTACCGACTTGACGCTTTCAGTTACGATTTGCAAGTTAGTCTTGCCATTTCAACAAATTCCAGCTCAAACTGTTACCTTGCCTACACCTTGTTGGCTTTGAGGATTAACACACGTTTGATTAAATGATTCATTTGGAAGACGCTGAGTTGAAAGGTACTCTCATCTAAAAAGCTCTACACCAATTAAGTCGTCTTTTACCATATTGTTTGGTGAGGAATGGCTTTTTTGTTGCAGTTCTTCTTTTGAAATTGTCTTTGCATAAAGTTTTCGAATATGACCAGTGGACACGGACACTTCCATTTTCACCTGAAATTTTTCTGAGAAAGTTCATCGCTGTTTAGTGAACGCATGTCTTACTGATATTAAGTCACTCTGCTACAGTATGTCCCAGATTAATAGGGTCACCCAGTTGTTGAAACTCAGTTTGAATCAAATTATTGAGTTCCAAATGCTTTTTCAGTGTTAATTACTTTATGGTGCTATTTTACGTATTACATTTAAAGTTTGGAAGTAAATGGTTTTAAAAAGGTTGTTACATTAAGAGAAGATCATGAATTGAAAGTTTTAAGGTTTTTATAAGGTTAAAATCATTTTTTATAGCCAAAAAACTTAATTTTTTAGTGCCTCTATTAATTTGGGACGCCACATTTTTCACTAAAGCTGTCAAAATAAGCGAACGAATCATATAAGGCTCAGCATATTTTGTTTATATTCGTTTTTTCAACTCTATAATTCACAAAAAATTTGGGGCAGTTTGTAATAGTAGAAAAAAATTTTATCGTTAAAAACTGGGAGCCCCTATTAATCTGGGAGATACTGTATAGTCTGTTCACTTATATGTTTCTTGTGGAGGGCTACCACCTTTAGTAAACGGTTATATCAATTGAATGACCAATCCTACCTGACACAAAATCTGAGCATTAACTGCTTTTTTGACCATGGCCAATTAATCACAATGAAACCAATCTCAGTAACGCACCTGCGACAAAATTTAAATATCGCAACTAAAAAAATGCTATTATAAACGAACAATCTCGATGCTTTTTTGTCATGAACAATTCTCTTTACTATGCAACGTCACAAATTTCACTCAAATTCATGAGCAAACCGGGGAAAACCCTTTTTAAAGTTGTGCAGTTACCAAGTCTGCCTGAAGAAAAACATTTTTACGCGCGCAACTGTAGTTGACTTTATTTTATCATGCAATTTTTATTTTTAAACAAAACCTCAATTAAATGAATTTTTATAATATATGCAAACAAAAATTAGTGCTCATATCAAGTAGGAAAAAAAAATTTTATAAGTTTATGTGAGGGTACGAACAGCGGTTCGACGCTGACTAAATATTAGGTTCGTGAACTGAATCAGCTGTTCAAAGTTATCACGCAAAACCGAATAACCGAATTTAAGTCAAGTAGTACATAGATACATTTTAATTAATGTTATCCACAAAAATATGTTCTAAGATTATTTTTTAAAAAACATAATCATTCTCTTGTGGATAATTACGTTTTACGTTGATGGACTGACAACGAATAGTTGAATGGAAGAAAAACGGACAAATGTATAAAATTATCGTGTTGTTTTCAATAATTTGCTTCCTTGCAACTTAAAAAAACAAATAATTCATCAATTACACTTGTCCGTAGTAATGACTTGTTTCACCCGACCTTTCTTTGGGTCCTTCCTCCTGCAGCGCAGATGGTTGCTACTGTTTCTTTAATTTTAATTTACTAAACGGTGTACGCTCGGTAGCTGCGTTTGTAGTAATTATCCGCGCTTTATTCGCCTTTGTCGGCCTTAGTGTCTACTAATTATCACATTTTTACTCATTAAAGTCACATTTGCAAAAGGCTGCCCCAGCATTTTGAGGTCCTTTCTAGCTCGGACTAATTACACACAAAATACGACCGGTGCACCGGTGATTAGGTACAAACTAAATGTAATCATCCTTTTCGTTTGCTTTTTTTCCAACTGCCTTTGTTGGTGGGTGATGTGTTGTGATGCTGAAATGATGATTAATTGATTGATTGGATAAAGCAAACTTTCTCCTTTTTGTTTTTTTTTTTGTTTCAATTTCACAATTAAAATTTTGAAGATTTTTTTAAAAGTATCAATTTTAAAGAAAAAGTTAAAGCTATATAATATACTTTTTAATTATTACAAGATAGTGTGCTCTGTTCATTTAAAAAATAAAATTGACCTAAATGTAACAAAATACTTCGTAAAAGAAAGCCATGAAGTGTATGTATTTTCAACATACTACGACGTAATGAGCATTGCCAAGATTATACTATGGTGAAATAAATGTTGTACTCTGTAAAAATCAGTTCTCAAAATTTACGAAGTATTTCGTACTTCTCTTTTACGAACGATTTTCGTTATACATAGCCAGATTTTATTTTAAGTGGAATCGATTCATCCTACAGTTTGTCGAAGCAATTATTTATTACATAACGGTTATACATATAAGGCCCGTCGAGTGAAAATCCGAACCGGGTTAGCATTTCTGTAAATTCTGGTTTATTTTGTCCTCATTTTGCAAATCTTGAAGTAGGCAATCTTTTAAATCAGTGAAAAAAAGGAAATCACTCTTATGAGAAATCATTTCGATTTTGATCATTTACTTTTGAAGATAATTTCATTTAAATGTTGACCGTCGGCTGCGTCTTAGTGGTCCATTCGGAAAGTCCAATTTTGGAGCAACTTTTTCGAGCATTTCGGCCGGAATAGCCCGAATTTCTTCGGAAATGTTGTCTTCCAAAGCTGGAATAGTTGCTGGCTTATTTCTGTAGACTTTAGACTTGACGTAGCCCCACAAAAATAGTCTAAAGGCGTCAAAACGCATGATCTTGGTGGCCAACTTATCGGTCCATTTCTTGAGATGAATTGTTCTCCGAAGTTTTCCCTCAAAATGGCCATAGAATCGCGAGCTGTGTGGCATGTAGCGCCATCTTGTTGAAACCACATGTCAACCAAGTTCAGTTCTTCCATTTTTGGCAACAAAAAGTTTGTTAGCATCGAACGATAGCGATCGCCATTCACCGTAACGTTGCGTCCAACAGCATCTTTGAAAAATACGGTCCAATGATTCCACCAGCGTACAAACCACACCAAACAGTGCATTTTTCGGGATGCATGTACAGTTCTTGAACGGCTTCTGGTTGCTCTTCACTCCAAATGCGGCAATTTTGCTTATTTACGTAGCCATCCAACCAGAAATGAGCCTCATCGCTGAACAAAATTTGTCGATAAAAAAGCGGATTTTCTGCCAACTTTTCTAGGGCCCATTCACTGAAAATTCGACGTTGTGGCAGATCGTTCGGCTTCAGTTCTTGCAGGAGCTGTATTTTATACGGTTTACACCAAGATCTTTGCGTAAAATCTTCCATGTGGTCGAATAACACAAACCCAATTGCTGCGAACGGCGAAGAATCGACATTTCACGGTCTTCAGCAACACTCTCAGAAACAGACGCAATATTCTCTTCTGTACGCACTGTACGCATTCGTGTGGTTGGTTTAATGTCCAATAAAGTAAACTGAGTGCGAAACTTGGTCACAATCGCATTAATTGTTTGCTCACTTGGTCGATTATGTAGACCATAAATCGGGCGTAAAGCGCGAAACACATTTCGAACCGAACACTGATTTTGGTAATAAAATTCAATGATTTGCAAGCGTTGCTCGTTAGTAAGTCTATTCATGATGAAATGTCAAAGTATACTGAGCATCTTTCTCTTTGACACCTTGTCTGAATCCCGCGTGATCTGTCAAATACTAATGCATGAAAATCCTAACCTCAAAAAAATCACCCGTTATAATTGCAAAATTGAACAGACTTGAATATATAAAATGTATTAAAAAAAAAAACAAAACAACGAAGAACGTTAATTTCTGTGAACCGAAGCTTAAATTTCCTTCACACGAATCTTTGAAAAGTTTATCTGTGATCATTAGTGGCTTAGATATAATTTCAAGGTGGAATGGGTGGGATCAATGGTCTGCTACAACCATAGTTTATACACAATATTGGTTTCAAATTTAAAGCTAAAAGCATGAAAAACAAGGAAAAACGTTAACTTCGGTGGAACCGAAGCATAAATACCCGTCACACGAATCTTTGAATAGTTTATGTGTGATCATCAGTTGCTTATATACATTTATAAATATATAGTAGAAAATAATTAATTTTTCATACAAAAGTTCAAAAATAATCGTTAATTTGGGGGCTATACATAAAAATAGGCGTGGCATCTTGGATTTAGAATTGGATGATGTAAGAAGTTTTTTTACCCAATTTGGAGTAAATACATTCATAAATATCGTAATACCAATTTTTATTCAAAAATTAGAAAATGGGCGGTAAATTTGTGTGGGGGCTACACCTAAAAAATGGTCGTGGTACTTTGTTTTTGACATTGGATGTCATTAGAAACGTTTTTATTCAATTTTGAGTGAATACATTTATTTTCATATAAAAATTCGAAAATTTTTGATAAGTTTGTATGGGGGCTACACCTAAAAATGGGCGTGGCAACTTGGTTTTAACATACAAAGTAGTCATTGCCGAGAAAAGCTTAAGTTCCAAATTTCGGCGTAATATCTACATATATATCTTCATCGAAAAAAATGCGTAGAAATAAACAGACAGACAGACGGACATGGCTAGATCGATTCGTCTCATCGAGCTGATCAAGAATATGTATACTTTATGGGGTCTATGACGTCTCCTTCAATGCGTCACAAACTTTCAGACAAACTGAATATACCTTCACACTATGTGTGGCGGGTATAAAAGTTAGCTTCGGTAGAACCGAAGCTCAAATACCCGCCACACGAAACTTTAATTCTTTCCTAAAACACCTAAAAATGGGTGTGGTACCTTGATTTGATATTGAATGACATTTTACTCAGTTTGTAGTAAATACTTTTAAAAACAAGGGAGAAACGTTAACTTCGGGGAAAAACCGAAGCTCAAATACCCGCCACATCTTGGTTAAGTTTATTTATGATCATCAGTGGCTTAGGTAAAATGTGGAGAAGGTATGGCCTGGAGTCAATAGTCCGATAGAACCAAAGTTTAGACACAAAAATGGAGTAAAACTTTAACCGAAGGACAGAATATAAATATTTTCTTGAAAGAAAAAATATAAAATGGCTGGTGACTTTGTTTGGGGGCTATATGGTACAGTGGGCTGATCTTTATAGGATGATGTTAGATGTATTTTTTACACAATTAGAAGTGAATACATTTATAAATAATTACTATTTTCACACAAAAATTTTAAAATGGCCGGAAAGTTCATATGGGGCCCATACCTAAAAATGGGCGTGGCAACTTAGATTTGACATTGGAAGACATAAGAAGTATTTTTACCCAATTTGGAATGAATACATTTATGAATAAAAACTATTTTCATACAAAAAATCGAAAAATAACGGTAAGTTTGTATGGGGGCTACCCTTAAAATGGGCGTGGTACTTTCATTTTCATAATTGTTGTAGTCCTTGCAAAGAAAAGCTTAAGTTCTGAGTTTCAGCTTAATATCTGCTAAACTGACCGAATAAACTGCGACAGACAGACGGACATGGCTAGATCGATTCGTTTCGTCGAGCTGATCAAGAATATATATATTTTATAGGGTCTAAGATGGCTCCTTTAATGCGTTACAAACTTTCAGATAAACTGAATATACCCTTCACACTATGTGTGGCGGGTATAATAATAACTATTTTCATACAAAAAATTTTTAAAAAAGTAGTAAGTTTGTTTGGGGGCTATATTTAAAAATGGGCGTGGCACCTTGAATCTAACATGCAAACTGCCTAGGACCATAAAAAGCTTTAGTTTAAAATTTCAGGTCATCATTTCAACTTTTACAGAAAAACACATTGCAACAGACAGAAGGACGGACATGGCTAAATCAATTCGTCTCATCGAGCTGATCAATAATGGAGTCTACGAATCCTCCTTTAATGTGTTGCGAACTTTCCGACAAACTGATAATACCCTTCACACTATAAATATTTCAGGAACAGTATTTTTGTTTCTTCCAATCTTAATAGAAACTGTAATAAAAATAATTCACTATGAAAAAAGTAATTATTTAAATTTTTTTACTTTTCATTTTTACAGCTCAAACTTATGATCAAAATGTAGAACAGGGCAGAATATTTTCACAAAAAATATTTTTTGTCGAAAAGTTTGTAACGCATAAATTGAGTCATCGTGGAATCTATAAAGTATTTATATTCTTGATCAGCTCGACGAGACAAGTCGATCTGTTTGTTGCTGCGTTATTTATTTGCTCATTTTTAAAGATATTGGGCACAAATTTTTTAAGCTTTTCTAAGTCTAAGTATTTATAGGGCTAATGGCTTCAAATATGATACAAATGTTTCTTATATCATGTCAAATCTGACGAACAAGATCCTCCCATTTTAAATGCAACTCTAACTCTTGCCATAAAATTACATAAAAATATCTTAAATTAACTCGAAAATTTTTTTTTTTTTTTACACAAATTTTTTTACACGATTGTTTTGGGAACGTATCTATGGAGTAAAAGAGAATTAAATGTAATTCTTTAATTTGTGCAGATATGTTAGGTGGATGATATCTCCTTTAAAATAAAATAATTTTTTTACATATGCAAAGAACACTTTGAATAAGATTGTCAACAAACCAACATTAACTGTATAACATCCCTATAAAATCTAAGAAAAGAAACTATATATTTATACTACCTACAATATAAATATTAGACTGAGAGATAGACAAACTTCTATTTTATATTTAAACAAATTCAGACTAAAGTCTAATTTAATTTCAGCTTTATTTGTTGTTCTTAAAATGGTCTTAAAATAAAACTAGAATAGTTTTGTATCTGCATCTGCGCAAGCTGAACTCGTGCCGAAATGCAAATGGAAGCATGCCAAACCTCGACACTACTACTCAAATATTGGTATTGTACTATATTTGTAGAGGCATATGATGTGAAGGCATTGTCGTAGTCAAAACCTTAACCGAGGGGTCCAACGAAATTCCGCTTAGTTACTAAAGAAACTGACTATGACCCCAAAATCAGATGGGCTACGTTCATGAAATGATGTAAGACTTGACAAGGAAGCAGTGTCGCAGAAAAATGCAGCTAAAAGAAAGCCAAAGGCACAAATGGCATCGGCATCGGCAAATCAAAAACTGATTTGGAGCGGAAGTTCGTTTGCACCTTTGAGCAGCAACTTCCTGTACAAAGGTTCTTAAAGGGAAACGTAGTTTGTCGTCATTGACAAATAAACACAAACGCAGTACAAAATTGCAATAAACAAGAAAAAAAAAAAAAAAAAACTTTTTCTATACAATCCCCATTTCGAATCTAAATACAACGTCAAAAAGTTTTCGATTGCTATCGACTTACTTTGCCTAAGTAGACTCTTCGAAAGAAAGCCAAGTGTATTTCTATTAACTATGAAAGTGGAAAGGCGCGCGCTCATAAAAATGCCAAAGAAAGCCAAAGCAATGTGAAGCAGAAAACAATAAAGTCGTCAAAGCCAGCTCGAGGATATTGTACGACGCGGTACATTGCAATAAACAGCAAAAATCGAAACAAAATCTGCGTAAAAAAATACAGCCAGGATCAGAATCAAAAACTAACGTTGCAGAGTCGCAGTGAAGGAAAACGGAAATAGTCGCAGCTGCCTATTTGAGATTTGACTTGGCGGCAACAAGGATTTCTGCTGTAACGTAACAGAACCGAAGAAGCATTCGTCTGCCAATGGAATTAAAAGCGGAAATGGAATGACACGAGCAGCTAAATACAACATCAACAAAGCGGCCTAGTATCAAACAAGAACGTACATGGAAACAGCAAACACATATTAGGGTATGTTCAAAAACAAATCTTCCCTCCTTCACCTACATACTTATGTACAAAGCATTGAGAAATGGTCTGTTGACAACAACAACAAAAAATATTGAAAGTATTTCAGATATGCGCGAAAAAATAGTGTTCAGTGAATGATTTTATTCCAATCGTAAATGATATCTTTGATCGATTCGCAGCTTGGAAATCTTCGTTGCTAAATCGATTTCAAATTGATTGTTTTATGAATTTAAAAAATAATAAATAAATCAAGTGATCAAGTGATTATTGACTGCTATTCGCTTTACTTGCTTACTTGTCAGACGTACAATAATTCGAGTTGGCGCTTTTGACAAAAGATAAAATTTACTGATGAAACCCCTAACTACAGGGCACAAAGTTTGTGGTATGATTATTATAATCTTTATATATAGAGAGTTATTATAAAAACGAGAAAGAACGCTGAAGTCGAGTATGCTCGACTGCAAGATACCCTGTACCCAATCTTTATGAACCTTAAGATCGGTTCTTTTTGACTACCATACATCATTAAATTGAATTTGTATACAAAAACTTAAATAATCGGGTATATCTTTGTATGGGACTATACCTAAAATTTTGTTGGTCCTACCTATATTGTTCTTTTTCATTAGGATTATCAAAAACATAATTTATACTAAATGTGAACTGCCTAGAATAAAAAAACAATGAAGTTTTATGCAAAAACCCAAAATTTTGGGGTACATTTGTATGGGTTTGACGGTTCAGGAGAGTCTAAGTTTCAAATATGGTGGCCCTATCTCTCATAGTCTCCGAGATAATCTCTCTCATACGGCAGACAGCAGGACCGGCAGACGGACGGACAGACAAACATAGCTAGTTCGACTCCGCTTCCAATAATGATCAAGAATATATATACTTTATAGGTTCTATCTTGCCTCCTTCTGTCTGTTACACACATTCGCACAAACTTAATATACCCTTTTACCCTTTGGGTACAGGGTATAAAAAAGAACGCTGCTAGCATGCTTTCGAGTATTTTAAGGTAATTTTTCGTAAGAATACGTTGGAAAACTTTTTTATAGGGTCGATATGTTATGTTGGTTCCATATTTAGACAACATTATGGGTTTTTATAAGGTGCATAAGGTTTCGACTTTTAAGTTAAAAATACATAAAAGAACAAATCTTTCTTGAAAAATATGATGAGGTTATATATAATCGATCCTTATCAAATCTGTAATGCATACATAACTTCACATTAGAAATGTTTTTATCTAATTAAGAGTAAATACATTCACAAGTAACAACTATTTTCATATATTTTATAGCGTTGCGTTCCTTATGAAATCAGTATTGTATTCATAAGTTACGATTAGAAAAGTTTTTTTTTTCCCAAAAGGAAGTGAGAACTTTCATAAAAATTAATTTTTTTCATATAAAGAATCGATCAATTAGATCAATTCGTCTCGTCGAGACGAGAGTTTACGATGCCTCCTCTAATGCGATTCAAAAATTACAATACCCTCCACGCTATGTGTGACGGGTATAAAAAAAAATATATTTTTATGAAAATTTCGTTTTAATAAGTTTTGTATTTCGCAGGAGATCTGAGCTGAGCACTCGCAACAAAATACTGCTTTACAAAACGCTGCTTAAGCCCATATGGACCTATGGTATCCAACTCTGGGGGGACGGCAGCTGAATCCAACATTGAAATCCTACAGCGTTTTCAGAGCAAGCTACCCGCAGGATCATAGGTGCGCCAACCTACGTCAGAAACTCCGTCATCCACAGAGATCTAGAAATGAAATTCGGAAATTCGGAACCCGGTACATCTCCAGACTGGAGTATGATAATCACTTAGCAGTTAACTTACTCGACAACAGTCAACTCACAAGGAGGCTCAAAAGAAGTCACCCCTGGACGGTAAATAGCCCTTCTTGATTATTTTTGGCCCTTGATCAGCACGACGAGACGAGTCGTCACCCTCTAGTCTGTCCGTCTGTCTGTCTCTGCCGTTATTCGATTCCTGTTCGGGTTTTAAAGCTATTGGGCCTTAAGCTTATTTTTTACCCCTAAAACCAGTCGGATTCCCCTTCTTTTTGTATAAAAATAGCAATTATTTATGAATTTAGTCACTGCCGGTTGGTAAAAACTCATCCAATGTCAAATTCAGCCCACGCCCATTTTTAGCAAGCCTCCATACACACTTACCGACCATTTTCGAATTCGTTTATATGAGAATAGCTATTATTGTTATGAATGTAGTCACACCAAGTTGGGTAAAAATGGACTCTAATGTCATACGAATGTCAAATCAAAGCTGCCACGCCCATTTTTAACTATAGCCCCCCCTAGAAATTTAACGCCCGTTTTCGAATTTTTGTATAAAAAGGGCGTGGCTATTATAGAGACTATTCACTATAAATTTATGAAAACACTTCTAATGATGTCCATAACAAAACCAAGGTGCCTACGCTTATTTTTAGCATATAGTCCCCAACACAAACTTTCGGATTATTTTCCAACAAATGCATGAGAAAAATTAATTATTTAGAATACATATTTATAAATGTATACCAAGTGATGAATATCAAAACTATTCGAACGCTTCCGCAAGTTAACGTTTTTACTTTTTTAAATTCATTTCGTTTAGCTCGGCTTGAACCTGTGATTTCCCCTCATATGATGTATAATTTTGTTTAAAATTTGCTTATTGTCTAAAAAACACAATTGTAAATAATCTTAAGTTTAAAAAAAAAAAATATATAAAAAAAAAAAATAAGTTTTGTCTTTGGAGTTGTCCAATGAAAGGCAAAAATCTAACTCTTTTTCCTAGTGAAATGCCCTTTAATACATATAAATATTTTTGAAGAAATATAGGTAATTTTTGTTTCCGATTAAACTTTGTAGCAAGTAGAAAGAAGTAGATTTCAAAAAAATAGTGGTACTAAAAAGCGAGGTGAAAAAAAAACAAATAATTATGTTTGCCTTGAAAATACACACACAATAGGATCTGAAATGTCATTATATTATACCTACATATTGATTGAAATGTCCCAAGTAATTTCTTTTCAAAACTGGTTAAAAATAAATTTCAACTTTTGTTGGTTAGTTGTAAGTTGTTGCCAAAAATCAAAAGTCTATTTCTCTGTCCCTTTGTATGATTTTGATAAGGGTTTTTTAAATAGATAGAGTGATTGAAGATTAAGGTTTATATATTTATAAAAACATCCAATAAATAGTAGAGAAATACTGTTATTTTTAAGGTTTGTCATGAAGTCGTAAATAATTAAGTTTTGCCGCTTACATTCCAAACGTAGGATGAACCCGGCGAGATTTATCAAAATAATGTACTCAGTATTGTACACATTGAAAAGGTCTACAGAAAACAATGCGATGGTATAGGGATAGCAGCCAAGATAGGGATAGACATCGAATACAGAGAGCCAGAGAATCATCAGCACCAGTTACTAATTTATGGGTATATTCCAAAGATAGCAGGAAATCTTCATGTTATAGGAAAAGGCGAATCGTTTTACTCCAAATTTAACGCGTGTGGTGAGTGAGTGACATAGTCTATATATTTTATACCTGTGGTTTGAAAGCCGGAGCGGGCCAGGGGCGGGTGGCTAGTTTTAAATATTGGGTATTTTGGGTTGAAGTAAAACAAATACATAAGAAATACATACTTATCTGGGGTTATGAAGAGTTTCGATAATAAAATTTATTAAAATGAAAAAACTTTAAAAATTATTTTAAATTGATTTTGGTCGAAACACCTTTTCAGATGTGTTTAAATATATGATTTATTTTGGGTCTTTATTCTTTCTTCTGCATGTTTTTTTACGTTTGTATAAACTAAATACACCTTTTGATCATCTCGTACATGGTATAAAACGCAGAAATAAAAAATAAAAGAACTTCCCAGGGCCCTGATTTTCTCTCTGACAGAGCTGCCATTACATAATATACGTAGTTGAACCAATAAATAAAATAAATTTAAAAATTTGCTTTATAATAATCCGAACAAAAGCAAAAGGGCAGTTATAGACTATTTGTGTGGGGAATATGGGATTTCTTCTCAGTCACCTCTATCTTATCCGAATATAAAGGAAATATGTCTAGACCAATCTACTTTAATATTTGTATTCCTCATTAAAATGCATCCAAACAATCATTAAAAAATCCTTTGACTTAATCGTTCATTTCACAGTCGAACACACTCAACTAGAGCAAACATTTTTGAGGTGCATCTCTAACTATGTTGCTTCTTTTTTATATGACTTCGAGCGGTATTATACTCAGCTGATATGCTTTCCAGGCTAGTGAACAATCTCGCTGATTTTATGACAGATGATGTCAACTGAAATCATAGCCGAAATTATTATCTGCTGTGACTAACACACAAATACTCATATTTCATATTAGCCAAATGGCGTTTGTGACGACGCGTGTCTTTTTTATCTTGTTCAGGTATGTACGTATTGTACGGGATGCGCGATCTCATTAGCCGTGTTAAAATTAAAGGTTATCGGTGCATGTATGCCACTGCTTATGCACCGCTAAGATGCTTAAGACAACGCGCGCATCCTGAATTATTCGAAGCACTTGAGCACAACGTCAACAACATGGGGTAACTAATTTCCACCTGGATATCACTCCCTCGGTTCTAACACTATTTACTGAATACGAATATCTTCTACATATCGTATTAAGCCGTCGCTTGTTTAATTTGACTGTAAAATTTTATAGGTTTCATTGACCTTTATTTCGGTTGCTGCTTTCTGCCTCTTCGCAGTAAACGTGATCAGTCTATGGTGATTTGAATACAGGAAATGTTAAATAAAGAAGTCCCATTTCTAATTGCATTGTGTTCTATACTATACATAGTTATCGCCAGGTGTACTTTTCAGCTCGTGCTACACATTTGATTTTATTATAATTACCGCCAATAGAAGTAAGAAAATTAACATTAAAAATAAAAAATTAAAATCATAACCGACCAACGTTAAAACTGTTTTTGTTGTTGGTAACACCCAGAAGTAGCGGTTGGTTGCTCCGAATTGATTTTAAATCAAGTCGATCTATTCGTTTTTCACGATATTCACGTCAAATGACTTCGATTACTAAAGATACTAGGTGTAGGAATGAAAAAAACTTTTTTAAATGTTTTTTTTTTTTTTGTTGTTTATTCAATGTAGGGTCGATACACTTATTCCAGCGATTTTCCAACTTCTAGATCCTATCCGAAAAGTAATTTTACGAAAAGTCTGCAAAACCGTAGCCGTCGATGATATCCTCACGTGAGCTAAATTTTTTTGTTGAGCCATCTTTTTGAGGCATCTGCTGGCTCACTATGACTTTACGGTCAGCCAGCACCATTTATTTCTCTTTTTTTTTTTGACATTGTCCACCGTAACTTGCATCGGAGAGCCTGTCGTCGCGGATTTCCATGAAACTTTCGAAAGCAATATTTGCGGTGCACTTGCGAGCATTAGCCCCATAATATTTATCCAACTTTTTCTTCGTGTTTTGCCTCTCAAAAATAATATTTTATGAGAGAATGAAAATCGTTTTAATGTTAACTTCGGTAGAACCGAAGCATAAATACCCGCAACACGAATCTTTGAATAGTTTATGTGTGATCTATCGGTGGCTTATATAATTTATAAATATATAGACAAAAAAAATTAATTTTTCATACAAAAGTTAAAAAAAATCGGTGAGTTTATATGGGGGCCATACATAAAAATGGGCGTGGCATCTTGGTTTTGGAATTGGATGATATACAAAGCGTATAAGATTTGGTACCAATTTGAGCTCAATTCACAAATAATACCAATTTTATTCCAAAATTAAAAATGGGCGTAAATTTGTGGGACCAAAAAATGGGCGTGGTACCTTGTTTTTGATATTGGATGTCGTTAGAAGTGTTTTTTATTCAATTTTGAGTGAATATATTCATAAATAATACCTATTTTCATACAAAAATTGAAAATTTTGGTAAGTTTGTTTTGGGGCTACACCTAAAAATGGGCGTGACAACTTGGTTTAAACATAAAAGTAGTCGTTTGCCGAGAAAAAAGCTAGCTCGGCGTAATATCTACCATATCTTCATTAAAAAAATGCGTAGAAATAAACAGAGACAGACGGACAGACGGACATGGCTAAATCGATTTTCTGTCATCATGATTAAGAATAAAAAAAATGCCGCGATAAATTAAACAATCAAAACAAACAATATTATAATTAACTAAGAATATCTGTTAAACTTAAATACTAATTGAGGAAAGAAATAAATAGAAATATTAAATAGTTTTATTCATGATTCTGAAATTAAATTTATTAGTTGATATAGTCACTCATAGATTTTAACACTCCTAGCTATGATAAAAAAGAAGCTCAATGTGTAAAATAAATACATTTTTTTATCAAAAGTCTTGGTACTTGCCCGGTGGTTAAAAAAAAAATTTGAAGTGGGAAAGACCAGACTAGTCAATTCTGCCGTATTTTGGACGTCTTTGTTTAAAAAGGTTGCTTTTTCATTTTTCAACCTCAAAAAAATGTTTTTTAGTATATTTTGAACATGTTTTTGGAGGTTAGAAAAAAAGTGAGCTAGAGGTCGTTTTCAAAAAACGGACCCCGGATCAGGGACCAAAAATGACCATCCCCTTTTACTTTTGTTAATTCTCCTTTTTGAGAGCCGGTGTGGCCCATCAATTAACCTTATTTGAATACGTAATTACTGCGCGCAATTGCGCAGGAAACTGATAGTTCAAACTGATTTTTATACGCACCGCAATGCGTGAAGAAGTATATTCAGTTTGTCTGAAAGGAGGGAGACATCGTAGACCCTATAAAGTATATATATTCTTGATCAGCTCGTCGAGACGAATCGATGAGAGTGTCACGCCCATTTAGGTGTACCTCCCATACAAACTTACCGTTTTTTTTTCGATTTTTAAAAAAAAGTAGTTATTTATAAATGTATTCACTGAAATCAGGTAGAAACACTTCTAATGTCATCCAATATCAAAAAACAGTTGCCACGCCCTATTTTTTAATATATAGCCACCATACAAACTTACCGACCATTTTCAGAATATTTGTAAGAAAATAGGACATTATTTATGAATGTATTCACTCAAAATAGGTGAAAACACTTATTATGTCATCCAATGATAAAAAGATGCGATGCCCATTTTAAGGTATAGCCCCATCCATTTTAGGATTTTTTTAAGAAAATAGGTAATATACACATGGTTATTCACACTTAACAGGGAAAAACATATCTAATATCATCCTCATACACCATCTATATAATAAGAATCGGCTCATATAGCCCACATATTAACTTAAAAACTTAAAAAAAGAAAATGTTTGTTTATCTGTCCTTAGCTTAAAATTTTGACCATATTATTGTGTCTAAAC
>JAEIFJ010000338.1:0-71986 GCA_018903435.1 Leucophenga varia | reverse complement strand
AACTTAGCCTTTCAATATGCCAATATCATCAGCAAGGTCTCTAATTGTTAATCTACGGTTTTCCAAAATCAAATCTTTTTAGTTGCTTTCGCCCAGAGCGCTCTTCGTCTTGAAACGTTCACGCTCCAGCCAGAAACTCGCTATACTACTTCGGAAGACTTTTTATTTATCACCAAAGCTGAAAAAATTGACAATTTATAAATTCTTGCTCAACATGTTTCTCTGACAACCGAAAAACGATATAATCACTTATAGCAGATCACAAAGCAAAGCGTATCTCGAACACTATTGAATATTTTGACGCGCAAATTGCAGTAATGTTAAAAACAAAACCAACCTAAAAATAAACTAATTCGCCAACTCAATTCAAATGGACACAGTAGTGTCCATGTCTGTCTGTCCCCATAATTATTCATCGCTTCGTACGTCTATCCGCACATAAGACTGTTCAGTCATCTAAGATTCCTCTCCATATGTTCCTCTTAACAAACTTCCCGGGCTCATCTATCCGCTATGGTACACAAATTATTTCAAGGCATATAAAAAGTCGTATTGATTTCATTAAGTAATTTAGCAATTATTTTATCAAAAATTATGTTAAATGCAATTCATTTTAAATAAATCGATTTAGAGAAACTTGAGCAGTAAGGCACACCTTTAACAAATATTTAAAGAAAAAAATCTATTGTCAACAAATGCGCCTGAAACTTGAATCACTTCGTCAACTTCGTCGCTGATGTTTATCTACAAAGAAATCAAAGCAATTCTTCGGCATTTATATTTTTCCTTTGGAAATGCTGCAACCTGCAATTATATGCCAGACAGGATATGCGCTTCTGAGTGTTGTTGTTGTTTTTGTCCTTTGAGCAACTATTTGCTTTGATATACGAGAGCAATGACAATATTATGCGTTAGAGAGGCGGACTTACCGCTAGTGCTTCCTTCTTCATTTTTTTTAATAGAATTCATTATAAATTCAAAAAAAATAAAAGGAGTTATGCACAATGGCAAAAGGATTGCGCATGCAAAGCATCAAAGAGATAAGAAATATACATAAGAACTCCAGTTGGAAGCAGTGTTATAATGTCACCGCAATATCAATTCATATCCTGTTTCGTTTTCGTTTACATATTTTCTTTCTTTGACAAATTCTGCTACGCTATTGGATTGTGCTAGGGTTCGGTTCAAAGATGCCAAGAGCCAAGACATATGTTTAAACTACTTATAAAAATATTTCGCACGAGTAGTTTTACAAACGTAAAACAAGAAGAGCAGCAGCACTGAATGTATAAAAAATGAAAAAAGGACATGCTTGTTCTCCCTTATTTGCTATTTTTTTTTTTTTTTCCTTTCTGGTTTTTTAGGCGGCTTTGTGCAACAAAGCTGAAAAATTACGGTTTCAATTATCAAAGCACAAAGAAAAAATATATACACTGAAACCTTTTGAAACATCTTTTTGGGTTGCAAGCGAAAAGGTTTTCGCTTCCTTAAATCTGAAGTGAAGTGAAATCTTGTTGATGATTAGCATTTCTAAAAGCGTTAGATTACCTGAACAAAGTGCTAAACTCAACAAACAGTTCATAGGTTATTTATACTTATTGCATTAGATTGAGTAGGCTACCCCTATTTTCTTCTATTTTTCGTTGACATTTGCAACAACTTATTTACGCCTGAACACACTTTGTGGAATTTGTAATTCATCCTAACATTATTTCGTCGTTGTTGTAGATTATTAAATTTTCTTATTGATTTCATTTGTTCTTTGTGGAATTTTGTTTTTTTTTTTTTTTTTTTTTTTTTTTTGATTTTTATGTTTATGAATTTTATTAACCGCAAATTCACATGCAATTGAATTTATCAATGCATTTTCTTTATTTGAAGAATTGAAGTTATTGATATGGGTAAAGTACTTGAATATTAAAATGATAACCTTATATGAGCGTAGAAAGAGACAGAGAGATAAGGTACTGCTAAATGCATGTTGCCACCCATACCTATATCATTCTTTTGGGATAGGGCATCACTTAGAGCTTTCGCACCACTCGATGGGGATAATGTATTCCTTTTTTTTACCAATTGTTTTTAAGAGTATAAAAAAATATCCAATAGTATCGACAATATCTGTGGTAAAAAGAAAAAACTGCTTAAGTCTGATTTTACCGTTTTGCAGAAAGAGCACTTTCTAAATTTAAAATAATTTGAAATTGTACACAAAAGTGAGACAAATCAAAAATTACTTTATCTATAATTTCATGAAAAATCGTTAAAAATAATCGAATAATCGAATAATAGAAATTTGAATGGAGGTACTTTTCAATACGGAGATCATCGTAGTATTCTAATCTCAATTTTTGCTTAAGTCGACCTAAGCACTTTTTCCGTTTCAACAGATTTTAAGAGTATCACAAAATACAAATAGTATCGATTACTTTAGAGTATCGAAAAATATCAATAGTATCGATAATTTTAAAAGTATCTAAAAATATCAATAGTTTTGATTATATTAAGAGTAACGAAAAATATGAAAAGTATCGAACACTTTAAGAGTATCGAAAACATCAATAAAATCAATTATTTTAAGAGTATCGAAAAATATCAAGAGTATCGAATTTTTT
Source organism: Leucophenga varia (assembly GCA_018903435.1). NCBI lineage: Eukaryota > Metazoa > Arthropoda > Insecta > Diptera > Drosophilidae > Leucophenga > Leucophenga varia. Next base: position 69,371 of record JAEIFJ010000338.1, on the reverse strand, counting down.
ACGAGAAGCAAAAGTATCAATAGTATGAATTGTTTAAAAGTATCATAAAACATCTATACATTTGAATAAATTTTCACCCCTAGGCATAGTATATCATACAATATAAATAGTTTATAACACATCAACGAAAAATATCACAAAAAATATTTTAATCTAATATATAAAACTCCGCGCCACAGTGTTTGCAATAAAACTCCTCTTAAACGGCTCGATCGGATTCTTATAAAATTTGTTGTATAGTCTAGGATTAGGACGTACACTTTTTTTCTGGCCGACGACCGATTTCAATGAGCTTAGATTTGCATTTTTTTAGTTCAAGTTAAAAGATAGGATACATGTCACTTAAAAAAGATAGGCGGAGAACGTGACCCACAAAGAATCGATCATAAATTCATCAAATATTTTCAAAGCAACTCAAATCGATTTCAGTGAAATTTTTTAGATGTGTCTTTTTCCTTGTCCATTGTATTGGATTTTCAAAAAAATTAAAGATAGACAAAAAACTTAAAATATTAATATATTTTATATACCAAAAATCTGTTGTGGGCCTACCCATATTGGTCTCTTTAGTTGGGGACTATATTTGGCATAATTTATTTTAACGTATGAGCTTCCTAGAATATGAAACATTGAAGCATTGATTTTATGCAATTATTCAAAATTTTTGAGGTAGATTTGTATGGGTGTTACCCTTAAAAATGGGGTTAGAAAAAACCGTTTGCAATTGCACACTTGACGGCTTTATAGAGGGAGAGTAAGAATAGGTACCGGGCCACCCGAAGAACATTACAAACAACAACCAAAACCACTTTTATAGGGTCTATCTAGCCTCCTTCTGTCTGTTACATACATTCGCACAAACTTAATATACTCTTTAACTCATTCGGTACAGGGTATAAAAATTTATAATATACACAGTATATTCAACATCAAAGCGTTTCTTTTGTTAAAATCATGGGACACGTAACGCCATCTATTGAATGTTGATAACATTAGAAAGGTACAGGTCTCACTTTGCAAACGCAGAAACTTTATGTAAATTGGTTGACAGGATAAAAGTTACTCGCTTTTTTAAGGAATGTTCTCTAATACCTGTGTCACGGCTGCTTGAATGGCTTGAATTTCATCAGTAAATGCCCTTCATGGCAATTTTCAGTTAAGGGAACAGAAAATAGTCGCAAGGTAATAGATCAGAGAATACGGATGGTGGTCGATGACACAAATCTGTTTTTTTCATCAAAAACTCACAAAAATTCACGAGCAATTCATCAGAAATTAACGAATTTTTAAGAGACCTGTACTTATCTAATGTTATCAACGTTCAATAGATGGCGTTACGAGTTCCATGATTTAAACAAAAGTCCCCTTTGAAGTTGAACATACTGTGTTTGCGTTTGCACTGTATTTTAATATTTTTATAAATCTATATATAATAATTTTGTGGCTAAATATAATTGTTCAAAAATTTGGGTTCAAATTTGGAAATCCCCAAACACGACTTACCCCCAGTTTCAAGTCTCTTCGTCTATTCAATTCAAATGTATAACTTTTCCAAGGCTCCATTACGCCCCCGGGTCAAAATTTTCTAAAATCCCGTCTAAGTGCTCATCTGTAATAAAAATAAAAAAATTGGTCAAATAATCTATATTGCGTCCACATATGGGTCCCAGGTCCAAATTCCGGAAATCCCTTGAACACCTTGAACGTCAAAAATGTTTTTAACCATCTTCCAAATGAGCCCTGTTTCAAGTCTCTACGTCTATTCATTCCAAAGATATGGCTTTTCCGGTTTCAAGGCTCTTATTAGCCCGGGTCAAAATTTTCCAAAATCCCGTCTAAGTGCTCACCTGACTTCTAAAAAACACAAACATAAATAAACTCTTTAGCGTCTTTTGTTCCAAACTTTAACTTTTCAGTTTCAAGGCCCCCATGAGGCCCCGGGGTCAAAAATTGAAAATAATACATAGCCTATGTCACTCGGGGAGTAGTGTAGCTTGCCAACGGTGAAAGAAATTTTTAAATCGGTCCAGTAGTTTCGGACCTCATTAAAAACAAAAAACAAACAAAAATCAACCATTTCCCTCTTTATAATATTAGTATAGATATAAAATAGTAAATATGTATCTCTATGAATGTATACTAAAACACCGCCCCCCAACAGAGCCCAAAAACCGTTTACATTTGAAAGTAAACGATGCAAGCAATTTGAAATTTCAAGTCGATTTCCTAATTTTCCCATACAAAAATGTTTTCCTTTTTTAAAATAAACAAAAAATCAAATATAAAAAACAGCTGATTAAGATCAAAAAAGTGGGTATTTTTAGTATATTGATAAGTTAGCCCCAGCTCATTTTGTTGCGCTGCAAACAAACAAAGAAAAAAAGAGATTAGTATAAATGCTATCAAAAAGAATTGAAATTGCACAAAGCACAGTGGATGCGAAATGGAAAAACTGAAAGAACAGCCAAAACGCCCGTACAACATTGTAGCATACTCCGGGTTTCTGCTAGTGTAGTATAAAATAATTGTAAATTATATTCATTTGTCTTAATTTTACAAGTATTTGAGAGAATTGAAATTTGGTACACGTGTAACTAGGTCCTGTAAAGTTGAAAAATTATGGGTGGCCCCGTAAAAGTGATCCCAAAAATGTATTCTATTCAGAGAATTCAAATTCGGCAAACATGTTACTACGCCAAGAAAACGTTAATTCATTGGTAAAATGGGTGGTGGGCGTGGCACCATATAAATAATTATTTTTGCAAATAATTGAACTAGACAAAAGAAATTTGAACCATGTGACCTCGCTCAAGTCTGGGTGATTCAGCTAATTATATATAAATGTTATAAATTTTAGTATTTTATATTTTGCTTTAAGTAAAGTTTTATTTAAATAAAATTAAAAACCTCAATTTACGCATGCATGTAACATTTTTTGTCGCTGCCAATTGACCGACTTGCTTACCAGACTACAAAAAAAAAAACTCGCTGAATTTTTACAAAGTCTAGCCTCATTTATTTGTTGAAGTTGCACATTTTGTAGGACTCTGCTCTGCAACGATAATTTTTTTTATTTTGTTGCTTCAAATATGCTCAAGTGGAAACTGTATGGCAAAATGCACTTTTAACTTTTTTTATTCAGATACAAATTGTGTCATTATGGTATATTAATTTATTTGCAAAGTTTGTAACATCCAAAAAAAAAAAAAGATTGGACATACACAAAAGCATTTTTATTACTGAACAACTTTTTGGTCGATTAATATTCCGAAAATTTACAAACGCATAATATGCAGCTCTATGCTAAAATTTTACACGCCAACCCCAGCTTTAAAGTGTATCAAAATTTTGGTTTACCAAATAAAAAAAATGCATTGTTGTAATTTGATTTAATACAATAACCGAAACGTGGGACCATAACGAACACAAGTTGCAACAGTATACGAAAAAGCATTAAAACAGTTGGCAACACTGATCCTAGGCGACAAAAAAAAAAAAAAAATTAAATAAAGTTTTGCTACTCGAATGCTGCATGGTGTTTTTGTTGTTGTTGCAGTTCTGTTCTTGTTAATATTTCCGCATCCTTTGGTCGCTGATGCATTTGCTGCTCAAAAGTTGTTCACTTTTTATTTTTTAAATTGGCTTAAAAAAAATTGGGTCAACTTTCGCTGCACATTGTAAAGTTTTTGCATTGTTATTAAATTTTTGTAGTTTTATTTATTCAATTTGCAATTTTACTCAAATATTTCAGTAGTAGGCACATACTTAAATTCGCATACCATATGTTGTCGTTTGCAAGTCAATTTCTTTTAATTGAAACTTGCAACATGCAAGAACGAAGGATGCTTACCAAGGCACTTCAGAAAAAAAAAAAAAGAAAAAAAAGTTAACTTCGGTTGGACCGAAGCTCATATACCTGTTACACAACATTTGACGTGGATAGACCTTCGTGTGCAGCATTTGTATTAAACTTTATTTCAAAATACTAAACAAATTAAATATATTCTTAAAAATTTCGGAATTCGCGGTCCGATTTAGACCAATTTTAAACTGAAGATTTGGCTTAATATACGAAGCATTTGGTACCATATTTGAAGCCATTTGCTTTATAAATAAATTTTTTTCTTATAAGAACTTGACAAAATGTTATTCTTTCTATGGGAGCCATATCTAAAAGTGGGCGTGGCACATTGATTTTAACATAGAAACTACACAGGACCTAGAAAGCTTAAGTTTAAAATTTCAATACCAATATCTTTAAAACTGAGCGAATAAACCGCGCAGCAACACACAGACAGACGGACAGACGGACAGACGGACGGACAACGGACGGACGGACAGACGGACAGACAGACGGACATGGCTAAATCGATTCGTCTCGTCGAGGTGATCAAGAATATATATACTTTATAGGGTCTACGATGCCCCTTTAATGCGTTACAAACTTTTCCGACAAACTGAATATACCTGTTTACACTAGTGTAACAGGTATAAAAATAAAAACAAAAAACTTGTAATTTTATTTCTGGCAGGCAATGAATACAGAATGCAGTAAAAAAAAAAAAAAACAATTTTAAAGCCATGTGTAGAGCAGCAGCAACTAGTTTGTTGCTGTTGCTGCTTCTGTTTCTGCTGTTGTCCGCATAAATTAAATTGGCTTTAAATTGACACCTCCGGTTTGCAAAGGATATCGCAAAACTCGTTGCAATATAATGCATGTGTATGTTTGGGTAAGTATTGTATACGCACATATGTAACTTTATTAAGGCTGTTTCGAACAAGATCCTTCTGAATTGACAATAACAGAAACAGCTGCAATGCTTCCTATTAAATTTTGTCGCTGCTTTTTTTGGAGTAACTCAGTTAATAAAATCAAAATTATTGCGTTGTTCACACTTTGACACATGGAAACGGAAATTTAATTAAGGATGTTGTGTTATTGACGCGTATTAACGATTGAACTGGATTTAGTTCGAAATGTTTTGAAATAAAACAGTTTTTAGATTTTTTTAAAGAAGTTGTTGCACTATGGTGTGCTGAAATATTTTTGCAATTTATGCGAGTCAGATTATTGTTGAAAGAAAAACTAACAGTTCCATATCCCATATACCAATGCATCCGAGGCATTTCCATCCTTTTCTTCTCCTGCTAAAATTAAAGATTAGAGATTCACACTTTGCATCAATCTGACTTTATTCTGTTGAGCGATTGTAAAACGCTCATTAGACTCAGACCTATCAATAATCAAGTAGTGCATAGAGGATAGAGGACAGTCTCGGCATCGAAATCTTTTTTCCAGGTGATCTTGTTTAAGTTATACTAAGAAAATGAAATATACTAAAAACACAAAAGTTATATCAAAAAATATTTTTTAATAATCATGATTAATCAGCAACAATCGATTTATTTTTACAACCGTCAACAATCCGTTATTTCCAACAATCACACAGACCTAATCTGAAGAGTCCGTTGCTCTACAAAAAAAAATGCATTCGTATTATTTATTCGGCTAAACTTTCGTTCATACGAACGCCTACCATTTTTATAAAATTTGTTTCGGTCATTCGACGCGCTTTCACCGAGCCAGCCAACAGGAAGTGAAGAAGCGGCCTATTATCTGGGCACCATGTGCCAAAAATTTGTGAACTGTCGATGATATTTTTTTATATACAATGAGGCAGTTTGTTGGCAGGAAATTTTCAAGCTTCTTAACCTTTATTTCCTATTCACATGAAATTGTTATTAAAATAATACGAAAATTCGTGAGAATAGCGACATCAAATCCTAATATGGAGGCGAATGCAGCTCTGTTTTTATTTAACTAAGATCCGCATTAGCTTTTCTAAACAGTCAATCTGCAAGGGACAGTTGTGTTTCAGTTATTTGATAAAAAAATGTCAATCAGTGATCTCTTGAGTTTTGATAATAGTCAGAAGTCGTACGGTGCCAAATCAAGCGAATTCGGTGGTTGCGAACGATTTGGTTGGATTTCGGCAAAAAAGTCACGAAAAATCAGTACAGTTTTAAAAAAAAATCATCATTTTTGGTACCAATCGAGACTTGACACGTTTGAGGCCCAAAACATCCTTTTCAAAATTGTATATAATTGATCCTTTTCGATACGCCAATTTCATCAACAATGTCTCTCATAGTTAATCGACGGTGTGCAAGCACTAATTCTTTTACTTTTTGGATGTGAGCATCGTCCGTTGAGGTCGATGGTCAGGGAGCTCTTCGTCAACACGTTCGCAACCTTCTTTTTAACAATTTATACCAATCAAATGTTGTTGATTTGGTAGAGCTCGTGCCCCATAAGCCTTCTTCAACAATTTTATTCCATTTAGAAAAAAATTTGATACAGGTTCTTTTGATCCATTTTTGAATAGGTGAAAATCGAAAACGATCCAAAACACGTGCAAAAGTCGCACAACAGAAGAAAACCGGGCGAGCGCCGGCGCAAGAGAGATACTGACAACTCTGTATATCGCCCAGCTTAAAAAATGGGGTCGGCATAGTGAAGGTTTCATGAGTACATAACATAACGCCACAAAAAATCGAAATTGAATATACGTAACCCGCGAAAATTCAAAATTCGCGATAATGTTCGTTAGTATTATGCTAAAATCTATCTAATATCTCCGTATTATATACACATATTGAGGAATATCATTATGTTGGTAGTTAGTTCAATCCAAAACAATCCGGCATACTTCTCCTCCACAAAACACAAAAGTATTTATGTAAGACTTTCCTAGTGCATCACTTCACAAGCACATATAAAACCAAGAAAAACGTAGACCTCGGTGGATCCGGATAATACCCAACACTTTTATTAGTTTAAGTTCTCACCAGTGGCTTAGAATAAATTTCACGATGGATTTGGTCAATTTATACTAGTTACTGGTTATTCTATACTAGTCGGATCCTTATCATTATCGAAAGTGTTTACTAAGGTAGACATTAGAATTTTATTACCAAATTTTGATTGGATTCATTCAGAAAAAAATAAATGTTTTCATACAAAAATCTTGGGTGTGGCACCATGGTTTTGATATTGGATGACTTAAGAAGTATTTTTACCCAATTTAGAGTAAATATATACAAAAACTCGAAAGTGGGCGGTAAGTCTTTATGGGGGCTATACCTAAAAATGGGTAAGGAACCTTTTTTTTTTTGTTATTGGATGTCATAAGACGTGTTTTAACTCAATATCGAGTGAATGTATTCATGAATAATATCAATTTTCTTTAAAAACAAAAAAACGTTAACTTCGGTAGAACCGAAGCTTAAATACCCGCCACACGAATCTTTAAAAGAGTTTATGTGTAATCATCAGTGGTCACCTAAGTTTACACACAATATTAATTTAAAATTTTGAGCTAAAAATACAGATATGTATAACAACATATTTCTCGAATATATCTGGAAACGGGCGGTAAGGTTGTATGCAAGAAACACCTGAAAATGGGAGTGGCACCATGATATTGGAAGAGTTTTTACCCAATATGGAATAAATACTTGAATAAATAATAACCATTTTCATACAAAAATCGAAAATGGTCCGAAAGTTTGTATGGGGGCTATAACAAACAAAAAATGGGCGGGCGTGGCACATTGGATTTGACGAATGTGGTTCCGAGCCAAATCAAGTGATGCATAAATAATTAATTTTTTACAAAAAAATCGGAAAACGGAAAAAAGGAAGAGAAGTTTATATGGGGCTATGCCTATTAAATGTTTTAAGCCAAATTCAAGTGAATATATGCATAATAATTAGTATTTTTTTTTACAAAAAAATCGGAAAAATCGGAAAAAATGGAAAGTTTATAGGGGGCTATGCCTAAAAGAGGGCGTGACATTTTGGTTTTGACACTGGATGACAAAAGAAATGTTTTTACACAATTGGGAGCGAATACATTCATAAATAATTACAATTTTTATACAAAAATCGGAAAAAAACGGTAAGTTTGTATGGGGGCTATACCTAAAAATGGGCGTGGCACTCTAATTCTCGAACTCATAATAGTCGTTGCCGAGAAAAGCTTAAGTTCCAAATTTCAGCTTAATATCTTTATATCTTCAATGAAAAAGATGCTTAGAAATATACAGACAGACGGACAGACGGACATGGCTAGATCGATTCGTCTCGTCGAGCTGATCAAGAATATATAACTTTATGGGGTCTACGACATCTCCTTCAATGCGTTACAAACTTTCCGACAAACTGAATATACCCTTCACACTATGTGTGGCGGGTATAAAAATTCGAAAATAGGCGGTATATTTGTATGGAAGATATTTATGCCGAAAAATGGGCATGGCACGTTGATTCTGACATACAAACAGGTATAAACAAAACATAAACCACACTAAAAATTTAAAATTTGGGACCAGTGTGCACTGGGCACCTCAAAAAAATGTAGATCCGGAGAGTTTACCGCCACTTCCGCTTCCTTTTCTTATCATTCATAATTATACTTCTTGTTAAAATTTACAAAATCCTAACCAATTTCATTTCAAATTAAATTCAAAATTTAAAATAAAAGATTAAAAGTATAAATTTTTCGTTCATTTCAAGAGCGGCAACCCGAAAGAACACCTGTTTCAACATTTTACCATTCTTTCGCATTCATTGGATTTAAACTCAAATCAAATTAATTTTCACAACCAAAAAAAATAAAAATAAAAAAAAAAATGGAGAAACAAGAAACTTGCAACACTCTGCTGCACTTCTCAACTGAATGAAAGAACCTCGACGATATATGTGTGTGTGTGTGTATGCAAACTCTAAAAACATTTCGCAAAAGTTAAACATATATGCAAAGCGACAGTACAATGTAATCCAAAACAGAGTAAAGAAAACCAGTTCAGTTAAGCGTTGAGAGCTGAACACAAAATTGTTTGGATGAACTTCAGTGAAGCGTCCTTCCTACTCAGTTGCCGCACAGTATTAAGTCAAGACTGACTAAAGACAGAGACTGACTGTGTCTGTCGTCTTTTGTCAATGCGGCATACACTAACCAAATTCAACATGAAACAAGGCAACAGCAAAGTGCATTGTAGCTTGTTAAAGTTCATTTTTGATGCAACGAGCTGCAATAATGCATAATTGCGCTCATTAGTCTTTTTTTAGCCGAAAAAAAAAAAAAATTATACATAAAAAAAAAAAAATTGACCAAGACGAGAAATGTACAATTTAAATTTCAACGTGGCGGCAAAGACACAGACAAAATACAGACAGATAGACGGACAGACAGACGGACGGACATATGTAGAATTGTATCTTCAAGACAGACACAAACTTGAAATACATTTTAGCCAAGCAGGATTTACGCGTCCAGTTAAATTTACGACGATTGCGCACCTAAAGTATAAATTGATGTGGGTTTCAATGATACGTGGAAATCTTTAAAGAGTGAAGTGCGAAAGATCAGGAACGTTGAACGATGTCTCCACTCGTAAATAAGCCAACAACTCGGCGCACAGGCGCGGCGGCGATTTAAGGTCAACAGGCTTTGGAATTGTAGTATTGAGTTTGGACGACTAAACTGATTGCTGCTGCAGTGCGGCGGTGCCGAAGGTGCAGCGGTGTGAAGTTAATATCAGAAAATACACGGCTTGTTAAGTGATTAATCAGCGCCAGATATAATTTGTGTCTGCGTTTTTTTTTTTTTCGTTCTTTCTTTGTTACTAAAGTCATTTTGGCAAGGTGCGCAAGTGCAAGGTTGTCTCATTGGAGTATCGCGCTCGCGCTTATTGGATAAGATTAAGCGGTCTCTTATGTATAAAGTTTGTACAGTGAAGATTCAATCACACTAGGCAGATATATGTGTATTAAGTTTTTTTTTTTAAACTAAGATTAATGATTTTTGCAGCTAGTACACAGTTGAGTTACATATGTCTTCGCTGTAGGTGTTGAGTTGTCAAAATTTTGTTGTGGTTTTTATAGCTGTTGATATTTATGATGTTTTTGTGAATCAATATATTTTTTCGTATTAAAGAAAAGTACACATGGCGACCTTGTCAGAATAATTTGTGCCCTGAATGTATAATCCTTTCTACAACCCTGTAGCCCGAAGAAGGGTATCAGACTACTTGACTTTATTATGTATATCATTTTTAGTGTCCAAGCCTCGTGAAATATAAGACAAGATAGTCATCTAATGGATGCTCAGTTAAGATATCATCCTCTAGGACAAACCTACAGGTACTGTCCAGGTCCATCCCATTTAAATACAAGTTGAATACAATCCTCAGATCTTCTATGATTATAGGGGTTTACTCAGTTTTTTTCCATGCCTTTTTCCTGATAAACATTCTGTAAAATAACTTACCAGAAGTTATTAAAAAATCATAAATTTTTAAATTTAATTATCGAAATTTATTGCAAGCCGAAAAAAAAAATATGGCCAACGGGCTATTTTTCCATTCTGTGGACTATCGCCCGAAAAATAAGCCGATTTCCCGAAGACGCAATTATAGTTATGGTAACAAGAAAAAGTATCAGAGCGAGTTGTCCTTCCACAATTCCGGCCGATTTGAAAATATAATATAATTTAAAAAAAATTAATATATTCTAAAAATTCAGGAATTCGCGGTCCGATCCTGCCCGACCAATTTTAAACCGAAGATTTGGACATGGTATAAGAGACATTTGAACCATATTTGGAAGCCATTCGGTTGATAAATCGATTTTTTTCTTATAAGAACTTGACAAAATGTTGTACTTTTGGCTAAGTGAGCAATATCTAGTACGTGATTTTAACATAGAAAGTCCAAAAAGACCTAGAAAAGCTGGTTTAAAAATTCAGCCCAATATCTTTAAAACTGAGCGAATAAAATCGCTCAAAAACGGATGAAAAACGGACAGACGGACATTGACTGAAAATTTCGATTCGTCTCATCGAGGGATCAACAATATATATACTTTATAGGGTCTACGATGGCTCCCTTTAATGCGTTACAAACTTTCCGACAAACTGAATATACCTGTTTACACTAGTGTAACAGGTATAAAAAATCGGGATGCATCATCTGAACTTTGCAACCAATTTGGCGCGGTTATTCCGTTTGCGGTTCGTTCGGCATACACCATTCAGCTGATTGTTAACAAGTTTTCATGTCATATTCATACACCAATGTCTCGTCTCCAGTTATGATGCGTTTCATGAAGCTGGAGTCAGATTGGCTCGAGAAAGCAAGTCTGCAGCGACCTACTGTCTTTTGCAAAAAAAAGTGAGCTCTTTCAGAACGAGTCGAGCAGCGAAGCGATTCATGCTACCAACTCAAAATCTCTCAAGTGCTTAAATGACGATTTTTTAAGTACCATTTTAATGATTTTATCGACGGGTTTTTGTCGGTCGTAATGGTCGTCCGAACGAGGCAAATACTACACCACTTCGCGGCGTTCTTTGAAAGTTTTGTGCCACTCGTAGGCTTGTGTTTTCGACCCACACGATTCACTATAGGCTTCATGCAACATTTTCAACGTATTGGCACTCGTAATTTTATTTGCAACACAAAATTTAATGCAAATTCTTTTGCTCCACAATATTATCCATGGTAAAATTCACCGGACGCACAAAAGATCGATACGATAAAAATTTAAACACACTAAATGACAGATGGCGCTAAATCATCAGCTTGGAAATTATGAACATGTGTACCAACCTAGAATAAAAATTTTTGACCGATATCTTTTCCCGGGACAATTTATATACAAATTTCCGAGTACTTGTTTTATTGTATTTTCCACTTTTCTAATGAGCTCACAAAGCATACCCTAAACTGAAAAAGAGACATATTCTGGAGCACTCACTAAGCTCCCAGTTGAGCTTGTTTGTATACTATTCTGTCTGGGTACCCAATATTTAATCTTACTAAAATATTAAGTCCCTCAATGCATTCCATGTTAAACTGGGCACATCATTCTGTGGCAGAAATTTCTGCATCAAAATCTTCAAGTAAGTCAAAGTTTCCTATGTCAAAATTGACTTCTTTTATCATCAAATTCCATACACCTTATTAAACTACAATACATATGCATACATAGAGTATCTACTTACAAGCACTTCTAGCGTTTTATGAATCGTTTTTTTTTTTTTTTTTTTATTACATCGCATCTTGTGCATCAAAATCATGTAACGCTGCACGTTATTAGTCGTCTGTTTAGCCATTAAAATTGCACTTTTGAGACGCGCGCATGCACAGCATAAAACAACTCTTAATTCAAATTCGAAATATGTACAACACCGCTTTTGACTGCTTGCCTGCATGCCTGCCTGCCTGTCTGCCTGCCTGATTGTCTAGTCAAACTAAAATTGAACTCCAAAACCATTGGCATAGCCAGAGCTATAACCATCGCTTGTCGATTCACAAGCATGTCTTCTATGCACGACAACATTCACGGAGGCGTCGGTTATATTGGCACTAACCAAGGTACTCAAATCATCATCATAACTTGACTTTTTCCTGACTGCTGAAGCCTTCACGAAGTTGCTTTGTTTTCTTCTTTATTTCAAAGCTAGCTCCGCACAGCTCCGTTGTTAAAATGCTGCTGCCGGCGTTTAGTTCAACTCTTAAACTCTTCATGTTGTTGTTGTTGTTGTTGTTGTTGCTGTAGTAGTTATTTGTGGTTAACAATAATCATAATAAAAAGGGCTTTTAAGTTGTTATTGTGTATTAGATGGAAGCTAGATTTTTTTTTTTTTTTTTTTTTTTTTTTTATACTTACTAAATTTTGTATGTTGGTGGCAACAAGTCTTTTTAAGCTTCTAATCGAAATGAGTTGCATTTAAGTTGATTGTGTAGACCAATGAGTTGTTAAATATTGGCAGAAAATTGTTGGGTGTTAAAGATGATAAGCATATAAACTGAAAATAAAAGATAAAAGTAAGAAGAGGTGAAATTTAAGCTTAAAAAAATATTATTCCATAAGCTTCTTCTAAGAAGATACAGGTGAGAATGCGTAGAATGTATTATTTGGTTGTACATTGCACCGCCTATCCACTTTGGAAGAGGCCCGTACATTTTTACAGGGTCGAATGCATGATGCAATTATGCCAAGTGTAGTATTCCGCCTCTCTCTCTCAGCATACATTATAATTTTAAAATAGTAAACTTTTTTCTATCGTTTCCTAGCAGGCTAGAGTGAGATAAACAGATCTCAGCTACTCTTTTCACCACAGTTGACTTTCATGCTGAATAAAACTCAACAAACAATGAAGTAAGCCAACTGAAAACAGACATTACTGGAATAGATAGAGGTGGCTGAGCGGAAAAACTCATATTTCCACAATTACCATATAACTGCCGTTTTGCTGCCACTAAAATCTCGGGAAGTTAGGGAAACAATTGAACGTGGTAGACTCTGTAGAAACCAGTACAATTTACAAGATGGACTGTTCTAATAGTGATAGATCGCTCAACGATTATGTTACTCGACCTAAGACACACTCTGAGATAGTATTCTAACGTTTCTGGAGAGTCCTCTTCCTTACAACTTCTGCAGGTTCTGTTGAAAGTGATACCTTAACTGGACTGATACCCTATCAATGGTCTCGAGAGGTTTTTACGGGAGTTTAACAGTAGTGCTCTGGTACATTTGGAGTCAATCATATCCCAAATAAGCGTAGCTTTTCTGCAGCTATTCAGATTTTGCCATTTTGTATTGCCTAAAGAGGTAAGAAGTGCTTCCTAATGTGGGCGACCCTAGCACTCATTGAGATCTGTACCACGACTGGTTGGGAATCAGCCGATGAACTCCATCTATCTAGCATGTCAGCGTGCTCATTCCCGGAAATAAAACAATGCAATGGGACACATGAAAAGCAAAGTGTGTTGTGGTGACCAACAAGATTGAGTTGGTGTTTACATTTACTTACAAGCTTAGATTTGGTAATGTGGCATCATAGTGCATGGTGAGATTACTTAAATGTGGTGTGTATTGTTTTGTAGCAGTTATTTCACCATACTCTTCAACTATGCCGCAAGAAAGAATAAAAACACCACATTTAAGAAATTTCACCATGATGAATACACCACTTTTAAGTAATTTTATCATGGTCCGATGTATGAAAAGAGTCCGGCTTTACTTTGGAACATGTTTTCGCTGAAACTGTCTGTGACTTGACTGAAGCTGTGAAGCTGGTATGTTATGTTAGCTCATCTTTCTCTATAAACTACTAGTTGAACTACCCGGCCTTGCTTGGATCATGTACATATGTATACCAAATTTAAAATGTTTAGTTCAATTATTTGCAAAACTACGATGCATTTTTTTTAGATCGCTTTTAAGGGAGTCCCTTCCATTTTTTTTAACTTCGCAGGACCTAGTTCACTTCCCTCAAATACTTGATTATGATTATTTTCAACATAGATTCAATCAAATTATTGTGTGTTCGTGTGAGTAGTTTGATTCGATTTTTTTCGTTAGGTCGAAAATAATTTTTTTTTTAATGTTGATATTTTTAGGAAAAAATCATAGCTCGAGAAAGGCTGGACCGATTTTGGATTTCAAAATTAACTAAACGTCATCACTCCTCCCCTGCACCTTGCTCTGAAATTTATTACAATAGGTCGAGCCGTTCTCGAGTTATGGATTGGCAATTAAAATACACATTTATTTTTATATGTAAAAATGAATGCCATCAAATGCATATCAACAGTTTTTCTTAGATCTTCCACATTTGTTGCAATACGCCTTAAGGACATCAAACAAAAACATTCAACGCAATTTTCCGTTATTGAAGATGGCTGCCGCTCAAGTCTTTAACTGTTTATAGAAATAATGCCGAGCGCAATGCCATCACAATAAAAAATTTTTCAATACATTGTCAACCCTAAAGGTGGACTATCAACTTGTCAATTGCCAAAAAAAAAAAAAATACTCGAATTGAAAAAAAAAAAAAAAACAACCGAGGTAAAACGTAGCCAAACATATCAATGCAAATATCTGCAACATGGAGACCAGTCGGCTTTGCATGCATGCATGAGGCACAAATACACAAATTGCAATTGAAGTTAATTTCAACAAATTGCATGCCAAAAAGTGTTAAAGGAATAAAAACAGAAGAAGAAATAGAAGTAGAAAAAGAAAACGAAAAAACCGATCGTAATGTGTTATTGAGCAGGCAGAGTGCAACTAAGTTATGTGTTAAGCGAGTCATTCGATTCATTGGCAATTCTCAATACTCAACTGGTTAACTACTTTGGGCTAAATGAAATATACATACAGACAGACGGACAGACAGACATATAAAAATGAAAAGCAAAAATTAAATTACAGCTTAGGAAATACAATTTGCTGCCACTACCGCTGCTGCTGCTGCTGCTCTTCTATACAACAACAAAAACTTTGTATAGCTTTCTTACTTGCAATACAGTTTGCTGTGTTGACGTTCGCGTTTACAAATGGCATGGAATAAATGACAGACTGACTGGAGTGACTGCCTGTCTGACTTTTTGCTTGATATACCCCGAAGAAGAAAAACATTTAAGTATCCCCTTGCTGCATTATAGCGCACAACTCCGCCCACAAGTTGCGCGCGCATGTGCAACAGCAGCAGCAGCAGAAGATAGAATTAAAAGAAGAATAAAGAAAAAGAAGAACTGCTCAGACCAGTTACAAAGATATTGTTCGCAATGGCGGGCAAATCAAGCGCGCAAGATTACTCACGCGAATGTAATTTGGCAATTGCTTATTAGCGCAAACGCCGACGCCGCTATAAAATACAAAAAAAAAAAAAACAACAAAAAAATACAACTCAACTAAAATCATCTTCTTTCGAGCAAGAAGTAGTAAAGCAATCGAACCACTTTATATCACCTCCTTGTTAGAATGTTGATGTCGATGTACTGGACTGGACTGCCTACCAGAAAGCCAGCAAGCTGCGTGCAACGAGTTGTGTTGCAATTGCGCAATGCTTTCTCGCCTGCCTGCTTGCCTGACTGCCTGTCTGTATTTTTGTATTTCGTAATTTTAGTCTTGAACTTGTGTATTGCTTTCTTCTGTATGGCCGTGAAGCCCCCGAGCCAAAGATGGCACTGTTCGATTCAACCGACTGCGAAGTGCAATAATTTTACAGCCCTCTTAGTTATTATTGTTTTCTTTTTCTTTTTTTTTTACGTTTTATTTATCATTTCTCTGCAGCTTTGGGTCGTATTTAACTCAGTTTTATTTCGAGTGTTGAAACATTTTCACGTAATTTGCAGATTTTTGTAATAATTTTTCGTTGATATTTAAGTGTTTCGCTTTTGTATTTTTCATCGCTTCAGTTTTTTTCTTTTGTAGCAAGATTTAGTGTTGTAGTTGGAATTCTTGAAAATGTTAAATATTTTATGGTGCCTAGCAGTCACTTCAGACCATTGTTTAATTATATAAGGTTATGTTAAGCGCTCTTGCTCTCTCAACATGTTGCGTACCAACGTTAGTCGTACTTCATTGTTATGAAAAAAAAAACAAAAGAAAAGGAAAACACAAATTTTCTATCTTATTCACACTTGGAAAACGGTGTAAAAATTAAAACTTAAGCTATTCCTTTCGCACTCGGTGCGCATGGTACCATTTAGTCTCGCTTGATACCACCTTTATAATTCCACCATGTTTCAGGGTACTTCGAAAATAAATTAAACTTGTTCTACGCTTTTTCATCTATCAGACGTTACACATTTTTTTCATATAATCATCGGAATTTATCGCCTTTGAAAACGTCTCCTTTTTGAGCCGAAATAAAGACTTTAGCGGCCAATCCAATGGAAGCATGGCTCACTCATAGACCGTCGGAGGTTTAAGCTCATTCGTTGAATTTTGTTTGATGGCATTGATCGACTCAAAAGCCTTCCCCGTACAGGAAAATTTAGTTTTGGGGACATGAAATAGTCACAGGGATTCAAATCGGGCGAATACGATGGTTACTCGATGATATTTATTAAGTTTTAAGCTTTGCACTCCTGTTCACAATCACAGCAAAATGATGGCGCGTTGTCGTCGTTTAAAATTCACGAGTTGTCCTTCTACAATCCCGGCCGTTCCTAAAAAAAGGCCCCCAATACGTAATAATATAAGACCTAATAACAGCTTCCGGGAGGAATTCAGAGGGAAGCACACCACGATAATCAAAGAAAACTGTTCCTGGGTATTTATTTTTCAGAATGTATGACCCATTAGGGTAAGTACAATTTATTCGAGTCAAAAAACCTGACCAAGCTTAAGCCAGAAACGTCATCTTTGGGATATTCTAAGAATATTTTCCCAAAAACCATAGGCTCAAGATTCAATTAAGACCCAATTTCATAAAATATACTACATATTTTCTTGTTTACACCTAAAATGAGCAGGTTTTCCATTGACCAATGTATCATGTACTTTGAGATGTAGAATCCCCAAATGGCCACTTAATGGCCATTTGTTTATGATGAGCTCTAAGTCATTTGAAGGCTATTTCCTTCCTCTACAGGACGATATGCTATTTTATAATATTAAATGGCAACAAGCTTTTAAATACAAACAAGATACATAAGACTTTTTAGAGGAAAGAAGTTGACCCACCCTAATGTAAAGTATAAAAAAAAAAAAAATTATCAAACGAACACCCTGCAACATCTTCACTTTTCTTGTCATATATAAAATCTATACAATATTATCCATCTTACTTATAATAATCGATCTGCACACATCTAAACATACCTAAGAATAGTTCATTCATCCAAGCAAGATAGTTCATTGGCTTGCAGACGTCTGTTGTTGAACACATCCTGGCTGCCGACTAATATGAACGAACACCATTAACAGCATGCAAATTAAAAGTACTCAACAACATATCAACGCCAGAGCTACCAGGAGACTATTCAAATTTAGCCAGGCTATGGCCACGTCAACTAACTAACCTGACAAGCCATGCTAAGCAAAATGCGCAGAAAAAAAAAAAAGAAAACGTTCACGACAAAGACGACGTCTATAGTCAAAGCGTTGCGTTGTCGTAGAGCGTCTAAATGCCTAAAAACCTAAACAGGGCCAAAGATAGAAGCAACCGAACCGAAATGGGCATGAATCCAGTTTCATGATAGTCGTTGAGTTAAACGCGGCAGGAAAGCAGTCAACTAAGCCAAGCAAAAGTCAGTCAGACAGGCGAGCGAGCGAGCAAGTAGAGCTATCAAAGCTTGGCGATGGTAATTGCAGGTTTAGCCGCAAACATTTTACACCAAAAAACTGAACAAAAAAAAAAAAATGCGAAATACTAAAGACCCAAAGGAAGTTGCAGCAAATCAAGCAGCGCAGTCAGACAGTGCAGAAGCTCTCTTAGCTCAAAGGGCGTTGAGCGTATGCGCGCATGCGCAACATTTTGAGTTTAACGACTAAACGACTGCCTGAGTTAATGATTACTCTTGGCAATAATACGTTATTCAGACAATGAGTTAGAACTTTGAGTGTAAATAAAAAAGATATGCGTATATATAGCATTAATTTTTGAGTGTATCTGAAGAACTTGAAACAAAACAAAAAAAAAAAAATCATAAGCAATTATGCGCCTATTGTCTGTATACGTACAGCAGCCATGTGTGTGTGCTACCACAAAACAGTAGCATAAAAATAAAGCAGAAATGAACAATTGAAAATGAGAAAAAAAAACTAAGAAAGGACATTCATGCTAAACTGTCAAATGCAGCATTACGCAGCAAGGACTTGAGTGGTCAGTCGTTACCTGCTAACAATCTACGACTGCCTACTGGGAAAGCGCAATTTTCAAATGGCAAACATGCCAAATGTGGCACAATGGAACAGAAAATAGAGAAAACGCACACGAAAAGCACAACAGGACAAAAACAAAAAAAAAAAAAAAAAAATACTGCTGCTGCCATAGATAATAAGAAGTAAAAAAGATGCCTGACCATTAATCACAATCAAAACGGATATGGCACCGAAATACATATATGAAAAAATTCTATTTCATTCTATGTACAGCGAAGGCATATACAATACATAAATGTTCATTAGGGTGGGTGAATTTGTTTGAGTCAAAAAAAAAAAAAAAAAAAAAAAAGGAAAGAACAAGCGTGTAGCAAGAACGTAATCTTTGGAATATTCTAAGAAAATGTTCCCAAAGAGCCAAAAAGTTAAATTTCAACTTCATGAATCCAAAAACTGACATTAATAGTTTTCCCATTAACCGTTTTAAGATATCCTTAAAAATACATTTGAACTGTTTATTAGTGTTGGCAAAAAGAGCGATTTTGGTGCCGCAGTGTGAATAGCGACAGCGACTTGAAAATCGCAGTGACTGCAAACAGTGATAAAATCACAGTTCGCGAGAAACTATTTGCAAAAAAACGACTCTGTTCTTGATTGCTTCCGTTGCTATGGCCGGTTTAAGTTAGTCGCACTTGTTGAGAACGACAGTTTGGCAGAAAACATTTTGCATTCTGCCGTTTCTTTTTACTTTTTTGTATAAAAAATTATCACATTTCACTTAGTTTTCTATTCATATGTTTGTTACAATTGCCCTTTCACCATTCAATCGCTACAATAGTGACCGGCAATGAATTTGTACAGCTTCGGTGTTCAAGCGAATATGATCGATTCACGAAGTGGGATAAAAGCACCAATCACTGCCAACTGAACAGTTTCAGTGTTCGCGAAAAGCGATACAAAAAAAAAAATTGCCGATAATTGAACATGTTCACTGAGGAAAAAGAAAATCGTAAATCGCTACTATCAGTCACTGAGTGACATAGCGTTTTTTAATCACCGAAAGTGATTTTTTCCAACACTGCTCTATATTTTTTGAACGGTTTTTCTTTTCTCTACACGAAAATATCCTATA
The DNA here is from genome assembly GCA_018903435.1 of Leucophenga varia. Taxonomy (NCBI): domain Eukaryota; kingdom Metazoa; phylum Arthropoda; class Insecta; order Diptera; family Drosophilidae; genus Leucophenga; species Leucophenga varia. The sequence goes on along the minus strand of JAEIFJ010000338.1, from coordinate 49,551 downwards.
TCAAACGGTAAGAAGCATTGAAATACAAAAAAAGATACATATGAATTAAATAGATGTTAATTTTCAAGTGAAAAGACTCTTGACCTATGGTTCTTTGGGAGCATTTTCTTAGATAATCATAAAGATTACATTCCTGCTAAAATTATTGACCCACCCTAATGTACCTTGTACATAGAATGAAATGGAATTGATTTTGAAATCGGCAATTTAGAAGCTCGTATACGCTCAAAAATGCATTAGGCTGTAAATTGTGTTCTAAAAACAAATTTTTTGTGCAGCTATCAACTGACAACATACTGCGCGTTTGAATTGTTGGATGGTGGAGCTACTTTAAATTTTGGAACCCTTTTGATTTCGACAGCATGGAAACTGTTTGGTAAGAGCTTCATATTTTGAAGTAATGAAGCCAAAAATTTGCAGCGAAATATTAGAGCAGATTTTTGTTTTGCTAAATTGTATAAAACTAGTTAAAGTGTTTATGCTACTTTAAGCGCACAACATGTGTAGTGTACATAAGAGGCAAAAAATAAGAATTTCAAAGAAAATCACACAAAACCAATCTAGTAGTAGTTGCCTACTTCATAGATAGATAATACTACTGTCACATTGTCTTCCCTTTCTTTCTTACTGTCTGTCTGTCTGTCTGTCTTTCTATCTCTTTTGCTGTCCAATGTTGCTCGATTTGCGGTACATGCTGTGTGTGGCAGCCTTGACATAATTCTTGTTCAATGCGCTTACAGGACGACAATGTGGTTTGACTTTGAGCAGACAAAGCAGGACACTACTTATTGTACAACAAAGAAACAGAAGAAGCATAAGAAGAAAGGCAAACAAAAAAAAAAAAAAAAAACAATTCATAGTGGTTAGATTTGTGTAACTCAAATGAAAGAAAACTGTGATAGGCGCGCGCGTTTTTCATTTTCATTCTCAAGAACGAAAAGAATTGAAAACGGAAATTGTGAAAATTAAATCGCTTGCGGAAAATGCAATAATTCAACACAGGCTGCACTGATAAGCATCTACATAGTAGATACTGCCGAAATATGTTAATTTTCAATTTAATATTATTTTTTTAATAAATTTTTTCGTTTTGTCGACAGACAGACAACCAAAAGTTTGCTTCATTAAAAACGCTCAAAAGCAAATACTCCTACATGTAACTCAACTTCAAACTTCAAAACTGCGCTAAGCTAAGCGCGTTGAACAAATTATTATCGCAATGCTTCAATCTATACGAAAAAAAAATGTATCTTTTGTTTTGTATCTTTTTTTTTTGTTTAGTTTAGTTTATTTAATTTTTTTTTTTGTTTAGAAGAAAAGGAAGCATGTTTTTCTTTTTATTTTATTTAAATTTTTTTGTTTTCGTTTTTTCGGCCATGCATAAACAATTTGTTATGAGGACTGCTGCAACTGTTGTTAATAATTAAGACATTATAAATTATTTAAGTGTATCAAAAAAAGAAAAATAATGGTATATAGTGTTGAAATTTCGTAGGCGTTGCTTACAAACATGTAAAAACTCAAAAGGTTTCTATTCGCTTCTAATTGTCTGTGTGAAGTTCTTTGTTATCTTAAATTTTGATAATATTTTTTTTTTTGTGTGTTTTCCACAACGTTTATTTATTATTAATTAAATTTTATGGTTGTTAGCGTGTATTTGCATATTTCAACGAGTCTAAGTTATGTTTGAAATTCTCAGTGTTGACAGGTTTTTTAGTTTAAATGAATTTACTGCGCGCTTAATGAGGCTGTTTGTGCGAAAATAACGCAAAAAATAAAATTTTGGGTTTTTAAATTTTCGAGTTGAATTAAAGAGAAATGCGTTATATTAAAAACAAAAAATAATAATGATATCAGATTAAAAGTTGGATTATATTTAAATATTTTTTTCTAATGAAAATTTCTAATATTAAAAATTTTGTTTGATAGAGTTGAACATTAAGCATGATATAGTATGTATATTAGCTTATAAACTCGTTTATTTCATTTAAAATCTTTATATTCGTTTTTACAATACGTTTTTTTGTACAAAACAAGAAAAAATACGAAACGGTTATGAATCGGTTATGAACCGGTTATTGAAAAAAACTAATTATTTTGACTACAAAAAAGTATTACCAAAAATTTGAAGCAGAAATTATGCAAATTTACGAAACAGTTTTGAAACGGAAATTGAAGAAATGTATTTTCACACAAAAATACAAACTGCATAAAAAAAAAAAAAAAAAAGGAATAGTATTCTTTAGAACAAAAAATCAAAAAGCCCACCACACAAAATTTTTATGATTCATCAGCACGTACATTATTTTCCGCAAAAGGTTGGATGGGGACATCTCAAAGTTGGGGCTCATATTAGAAGTATATATGTAAAAAATTTTACATAACATAACAAAAAATTTCTTGAAACAATAAAAAAGTAGAAGGTTAGTTTGTATAGGGTCTGTAAGTTATAGCTGCCCGATCCATGTCATATCGGTAGTACATTCAAGGATGACAGTAGTAGTGATTTTACCCAGATTGGAGAGAATATCTTCATAAATAAGAACTATTTTCTTAAAAAATGGGCGGTATATTTGTATGGGGACCATACCTATAAATGGGCGTCGCATCTTGGTATTGATATTGGATGACATAGGAAGTGTTTTTAATCAATTCGTAGCAAATGCATTCCTAAATAATAACTATTTTCATAAAAAAATCGAAAAAAAAGTGGTAAGAGCGTATGAGGGCTATACCCGGAAATGGGCGTGGCACCTTGATTTTTTAACATTAGATGACTTTAGAAGTGTTTTCACTTTATTTGAAGATGAATTCATTCATAAATAAATACTATTATCATATAAAAACTTTAAAAAGCTGTAAGTTTGTAGGGGGCTATACCTAAAAATGGGCGTGGCACCTTGGTTTTAACATACAAAGTAGTCGTTCCCGAGAAAACCTTAAGTTTCAAATTTCAGCTCAATATCTTAATATCTTCACCAAAAAAATGCGAATAAACAGACAGACAGACAGACGGACAGACAGACAGACAGACAGACAGACGGACATGTCTAGATCGATTCGTCTCGTCGAGCTGATCAATAATATATATACTTTATGTGGTCTCCGATGCCTTCTTTAATGCGTTACAAACTTTCCGACAAACTGAATATACCCTTCACACTATGTGTGGCGGGTATAAAAAAAAATAAAAGTTGCGTTGGAAACTATCATAAGCATTTTTGTAGAATGTATATAAAAGTTATTTTCTTGATTAATGTATATATTATATATACTATATACAAATTTAGTTAAATATGCTTTTGTTTATTTTAAGTCTTTATTTCTGCTATAGCAATTTGTTTTGTTCCAAATAGTAACAAAAATAACAAACTGTTATGTTCTGGCTTTGAATCGGTTATTGAACGAATTCGTTTAACTTTACTATTTTGACTACAAATCTGTCATATTGTTAATTTGTGAAACGGTTACGAACCGTTTATTGCCTTTAAGTGTTATATTTTGTTATAAAAGCTTAACTTAATTTAAATAAACAATCTCCCCTTTGCCACTAACTTCCACAAAAGTTTTTTATATTTATTTATTCATGCATTTATACTTTAAAAACTAATTTAAAATGAATCGCATGTAGTTTAGCAACACTTAACTTGAGCAAGTTAAACTAAAACTAAATATACTAAATGCATTAAAAAAAGTTTAGAACTAGAATATCATACAATTTAGATTGACATCTGTCATAAACAAAACAAAAACTTTTACGTTTTTCAGAGATTCTTCATTTCATTTTATTTATTTTTTTGGTGAAATATGCTCAACCATTTTTTTTGACATATACGAATGAGCATTCATGAAATTTTGCAAAAATTCATTTCCATAAAATTGAACAGTTTTCATGGACTTGTGAGATACAAATACGAGAACAAATAAATGCATATAAATAATGCTATACGACCTTCGCAAGTGCATTAAAGTGAATACAGTGTAAGCTCGACAATGTAAACACTCTCAAAAGTGAATACCAAAAACTCCAACACATTTTTTTTTGCACATATACTACTCTAAATCATGAACAAAGCATAAAGCTTCATAATATGAATAGATTTTTCAAAATTTCTAGTTCACTTTTACTTTTAAAAAAGAATTTAATTTTTTAAGGCACCTTTTTTCGCACTTTTGTCTCGCACCTGCAGTGCTCGATATGGTCGAGCTCACTAAACGGCACTTTTAATACCCACACATAATGTTATCGGGTATTATCAGTTTGTCGGATCAATTTGAAACGCCTTAAAGGAGACATCGGAGACTCCATGAAGTGTATATATTCTTGATCAGCTTGATGAAACAATTCGATAAAGCCATGACCGTCTGACTTTAGCGATGCGTTTTACTCAGAAAATTTAAAAGTTATTGACCTGAAAATTTAAATTTTACCTTTTTTTTGATCCTAGGCAAGAGAAGACGAAGGCTGTGTTTCAATCATAAGAACACCAGAAGACACAAAAAAAAGGTGACTGATTTTTTTTAAATAAACGTTTTTTAAATCTCATTCTCACACACATTTTACCTGACTGACTGATCCACCGATGATCGGTCTACAGACAGAAAACAGCTACAGATAGGCAGGTGAAATTTAAATATACAGTCGTGTCTGGAGGGTTTGCGATCTCTAATGCAGAGACGCCCACTCGCACTGTAAGGAAACAGCGAGCTAGACAAATTAGAAGTTAAAAGTCGTGGGCATCCCTGCTTTTATCCTATGGCGTAATGTCTTCTGGCAGCGCAGTCAGCTGCTTGCAGAAAAATGCAAGCCCCTTTTTGTGTGTTATTGGTTCTTTTCTGTGGTTTTTCTCTGTATTCTGCTTGAAGTTAATTGAAAAATTGTGTTCACTATTTGGAGGTTTTCGATTGTTCGCTATTTAAAGTACTCTATGTAAATTTTTGGGTGTTCACTATTTCGAGGTTTTCACTATTTAGGGTGTTCACTATATCCAGACACGACTGCACAATACAATAGACTTCCATTAGAGTTTTGATATTTACATTTTAAATGGAGTTGTACGGTTTCATTTCTAGTTTGGCGGGTCGCAAATTCGAAATATTATGAAAAAAATTTAATAGATGTAATTTGCAATAGATTCATGTTATAACTGATATGAACACTAAGGCTGGCCTTTAAAAAATTTAGACTTGGGCGAATGGAGACCTTTAAACCGGAATAGTTCTTTATGTATTCGAATGGTCTCCGACGGTTGAACCTGTGGCCCAGTGGGCGAATTCGCGAAATTTTATCAATTTAAAAATTAAACAAGGAAAAAGTTAACTTTGGTGAAACCGAAGCTCTAAAGCCCCGCCACATCTGGATTTATTGTAATTTTGATCATCAGTGGCTTTGGTAAAATTCGAAGTAGGGTGGCTTGGAGTTGATAGTCCGATAGAACCAAAGTTAAGACACAATAATGGGGTAAATTTTAACCTAAGAACAGAATAATAACACAAAAATTAAAAAATAGCCGGAAAGTTCATAAATGGGTTGTGGTGCCGTGGTTTTGAAAACAGGATTTTGGAGAATTTTGATCTGGGGCTAGGTACATGTAACTATATATGTACATGTTGGGCAAAATATCGTTTGATTTTAATTAGTTCACATTATCGAGCGAGCACTGTGACTTGAAATGCATAAATGTGATATTGTTTTACATATAATTGTTTTTATTAAATGGAAAATATTTTACTATTTTAGGAACATGGCATATGACATTTTAAATTCTATTTAATGAAATATAATTTTAGTTTTTATATAATCAAGCAAAACATTCGTGATTTTCGTAATAATCTTGGGACAACCTAAACAAATGAATGAAAGTAATGAAGAACAGTAGTGGCTCAAAAATCTGTCGCTTATCGTAAAAGACACATCAATTAAACGGCAAAAGAGTCTTTAAATCAGAAAAATGTTAAATGTCGTACAGATCGCAGTCTACGAATCAAAAGATCAACAAAAGAGATCAACAGCACAAGAGAGACATTCCCTCACTCACTCACTCACTCACAGTCATTCAACTCAATTTAATTTTATTTTGCATGGATTGCAGCATTGTATAGGGCCATTGTAGGCAACAAACAAACAAACAAACAAAAAAAAAACGCATTTAAAGATCAAAATCAGCGCAGCACAGCCGAAACGATTTTAAAATCAATTTCTCAATCAATGTCAACAAAATACAACAAAAGCCCCCCAAAAAGGCTGCTGATATTCTTAGAGGACTTGCACTGAACTGGCTGGCTAGCTGGCTAGCTGGCAACCTGGTGCGCAAGAGAGTGAGTGCTTGGCAAGTTGTTTGGCAAAATTCCTGGAAGTCACTCAGCGTACGTCAGATTTAAGAATCGTGCTCACAAAGAATCAAACTACTTAAAACCGAAACAAACCAAGTTGAAAACATCAAAAATCAGAAAACAAAGCGCCCAAAATAAAAAAAAAAAAAAAAAAAAAAAAAAGCATTGAGCCACATCGAACTGAGCTGAAATGGCAGCGTCAACAGCGTTGGCGGCAACTTGGGACAGCCCAAAAGCTACTGCTGCAACTGCAACGGCAACGGCAACTGCTGCTGCTACAAAAGTAAAAGGGGGGTTCAAATTGTGTCCGAAATGTCAAAAGCGAATACAAAGCTTCAATATGATCACAGCACAGGCAAAACAGCCATGCAGGCAGCCTGGCAGACAGTCAAGATCTTTTAGCAAAAAAAAAAAAAAAAAAAATCGAAAAAAGTCAGGCGATCGCGCGCGAGCAGTAGCCAAGCTAAAAAGGAAATTTGATCGCATGCAGATAGCAGTAAAGAGCAGCAAACTGAAGTCAATAGCCTGCATGAAAAGTGAACTTGACTGCATTTGGCGTTGAACTGCATGCCTGATAATGCCGAAAAACAAAAAAAAAAATATTCCAAAGAAACAAAAACAAAAAAAAGATCGAAGCTATTGTGCAACCGTAGACAACGGCGTCATTGCAGGAGCTACAGTGCAGTGCAGTTCCCAATCACAATCAGCAGCAGCGATCGCAAGGCAGAGCCTTTACCGCTCTTGGATTTCATCGTCATCGCTGCATACAATCGGCGATAATCTCACGCTTGGCATCAGCATCTAGCAACAGCAGCAACTGCATCCAATCCATTCCATACTATTCAGTCTGTGCAGCAGCAGAGTCGCATCAAGTACTTCTTAAACTTAACCTCCAAACGATTGCTTTAGTTTAGTTAAACAGCAAAGTTACTTTTTCCACATTTCCACGTTTCAATACGTTTAGTTTCCTGGCAAATGAGTTGAATGTATTCCATTACATTCTATTCTAGACGATTTTATTTTATTCCACTATTCTATTCATTTCTTCTTTTCAATTCAATTGAATTTCTTTAAATTACATGAGTCGTTCGTCTGCACTTTGTTGTTGTTGTTGTGTAGCTTCCCATTTCAACGTCTTCGTTGTTACCATTTTGAATGATGACCTTACAAATCACGCTTTACTATGCACAGATCATCAAGATCGAAGCAAAGTGATTACACCATGAACAACAACAGAAGGATTTCTGCTAAATAATACACAATAAAATAGGAAAAAAAAAACAAGGTGAATGTTCGAACGCAAACTAGATATTTTGTAAAAGGGAATGCACCGCTAGACAAAATGCTTTTGCCCAGTAAAAAAAAAAATTAAAGTAAAAGGAACTTTATTGTAATACTAGTCTAATTCAAAACATTTAATAAGATTATTCATTTAAAATTATTTAAATTTATGTACTTGCTCAGCAAATTCTTTTTAAATATGTATAAGCATGGCAGCCTTGACTTCTTCCCACCTATCTACTTTTTTAATGGATCATACTTCTACCACTCAAATATGCCTAAATACAAATTTTAGTTTTCATATGATGAAGTTTCTTCTTCATATAAAAAAGCGTGGTTCAGATATACCAAATTTATAGAAAAGTGTTTCTCTGTACCTTAAATAAATGCAAAGATATGACAAATTTTGATAGTCGCTTATGTGGCGCCATTCCTTGGACTTTTAAGACTTTTAATAGGTTCAGCCGTTCTTGAGTTTTTGTAAGACACCCCCTTTCTTCATTGTAAATTTCAAACAAAAAACATATTATAAAATATAGGTAAAAATTTTTAATTCTTCCAAACAAAGCATAGAATCTATACTTCTATACTAATATTATAAAGAGGAAAGAGTGATTGAAGAGGATGGTTTATATTTTGGAAAATTTTGATGGGGGCCTTGAAACCGGAAAACTCATATCTTTGGAGTGAATAGACGCAGAGACTTGAAACAGGGCTCATTTGAAAGATGGCTAAAAACATTTTTGGCGTTCAAGGTGTTTTAGGGATTTCCGGAATTTGGACCTGGGACCCATATGTGGACCCAATATAGATTTTTTCACCAATTTTTTTTTATTACAGGTGAGCACTTAGACGAGATTTTATAAAATTTTGACCCGGGGCCTAATGGGAGCCTAGAAAAAAATAGACGTAGAGACTTAAAACTAGGCACATTTGAAGGATGGTTAGTCGTGTTTAGGGAATTTCCAAAATTTGAACCCAAATATTTTGACCAATTTATATTTAGCCACCAAATAAAAGCAAAACAAGGAAAAACGTTAACTTCGGTGGAACCGAAGCTGAAATACCCGTTACATGGGCGTGTCGTCTTGGTTTTGACCCTGAATGACCAAAAAAATGTTTTTACCCAATTGGGAGCGAGTACATTCATAAATAATTACTATTTAAAAAAAAAAAAATCGAAAAAAATCGATAAGTTTGTAGGGGGCTATACCTAAAAATGGGCGTGGCACTCTCATTTTCGAACTTAACCTAGTCGTTGCCGAGAAAAGCTTAAGTTTAAAATTTCAGCCCAATATCTTTATATCTTCATCGAAAAGATCGCATAGCAACAAACAGACGGACAGACGGACAGACGGACATGGCTAGATCGATTCGTCTCATCGATCAAGAATATATATACTTTATGGGGTCTCCGATGCCTCCTTCAATGCGTTACAAACTTTTTGACAAACTGAATATACCCGTTCACACTATGTGTAACGGGTATAAAAAACGCGAGCTAACAAAACCCGCAACTTTGCTCGCTGCTGTTTTCATACCCGTTATACATACATGAGTATATTCATTTTTTCGGAATGTTTGTAACGCATTTAAGAAGACGTCGCAGATCCAATGAAGAATTTAAATTCTTTATCAGCTAGACGAGTCGAATCGATCTAGCCATGCCCCTCTGTATGTCCGCCAGTCAATCCTCCGTAGAAGCACAGTACTACAGTAGAGTCCGGTTAAACAACAGCCAAGGGACCGGCGATTTTACGTCGTTATATCCGGTTATATTATATATAACTGAAGGAAGCAGTTCCATACAAGCTCGCATGGGAACCAACAATGCCATCGAATTTTGGTCGTTATAAAACGTTATACGCTAAAAGCCTGTTTTATTATAATTCTTTTTTGTCTGTCTTTTTTTATATATAATTTTTTGGGTTCATTTTTTAATTTATAAAGGTTGTTGGAGACCATTATTTCTTTGCCCCTCCTCTCTAGGGAAAGTTATTCAAGCCAAATTTGATCACAAATAAACTGTTTAAAGATTCGTGTGACGGATATTTAAGTAGTAAGAGAAGTATCGATCGTATGACAAATTAACATAACCGCCTAAACATGGCTCACAAAAGATCCTTATATCAAGGTCTCTAGATTATCGGAAACTCTTCGAACTCGTAATAATTTTTTCTTCTTTTTTAAATGCGCCCAATATCAAGTTTCTAGACAATTTCATATCAAAGATATAACTTTTCCAGTTTAAGGCCCCTACTAGGTCACGGGTCAAAACATTTCCAAATCACCTGTTAGTGCTCAACTGAAATCGAAAAAAAAATTGGTCAAAAATCTATTTGGGATCCACCAATGTGACCCAGGCTCATATTTCGGCCATCCCTTGAACTCGTTAAAACTATTTTCTAACCATCTTTCAAATACGCCCATCAGCCTCTGGGTAAAAAATTCTCCAAATCTCGTCTTAAAGCTCAACTGAAATCAAAAAAAAAAAAAAATTCGCTAAAGATCTATTTTGGGTCCTCCAATGGGTTCCAGGTTCAAATTTTGGAAAAAATTAAGGCACGCTAAATTTAATTTCAAACCATCAATCAAATGCGTCTAGTATTTATTTGGTACTGCTATTCATTCCAATGCTATGGCTTTTACGGTTAAGAAGCACCCATTAGGTCAAAAAATTTTGAAAATCACGTCACCTAAAAAAATTTATTTTACGTACACCAATAGGTTAGGTCTAAATTTCGAAAATTCTTTGAACATGCCAACAATTATTCCTAAATATCTTTCAAAAGGGGCCAAGTTTCTAGTGTCTACGTCTATTCATTGCAAGCCCATGGTCAAATATTTACAAAATCCCGCCTTAGTACTCCTTTACTCAAAGAGACATATCTACAGTAAAATTGTCATCACCTTTAAGTGATGGAGAGTAAGTCTCAGTCAATTGAGAAAGAATACCTTATCACTAAATACCTTTTAATTTTTAACATTCTCCCTTTTATCTCTTTTGAAATCGCTCTCACACACATGTATTCCTTCTGTTTATTGTTTTGGGCATAAATTGCATTCATTCTCAAAAAAAAAAAATCTTTATGCCAATTATTTATTTCAAGTCAAATTGTTTGGTTTTCTTTAATGCAGTGCAGTGTATATAACATCTGTGCTACAACATTTTCATATTCTTTTCTATAATTTACTTGCCATTTACAATGCTAATCTAACAAACAAATAAACTCCTTGCAATGTCAGTCAAGCACCCAAAAATAGAAATCCAAAAAATCATGCAGCGAAGTGCTTGCTCGCTGTAACACGTGCTTATTTTGTGTTTGTTTTTTATCCTGTTTTCATTATGTACAAATTTTCAAATTCTACAATTCGATGCTGTTAATTTCAATTTAGAACATGACACAACACAAAAAGGATAAGCACGAAGGCAACTAAAAACGACGACGCTCAGGGATGACTACATACAACAATGAATTAAAAGTTGTATGACAAAAACAATTAAATCAAACAATCAGACAAAGTCCAAAAACGTTGACAATAAGCACGTTTTGAAATGAAAATTCGATGACGCTGAGCGACGAAGTGAATGCAATCAAAACGTAGTCGCAGTCGTAGTAGCAGTAAAACATTTGGAAAGCGTGGAAAAATGAAAAATCACGAAAGGACACACAAAATGAGGAGGTAATTTAGGTGGTTGGTTGGTTGCCTGCTTGCTTGTCACAGAGTTTAATATTGAAGTAGGAAAGCAGGAAAAATGTCAAATATTCAATTCGTTTGGTTGTTTTGTCGCTCTGCCTGGCTGACTGCCTCGATTCAATTCAAATTTTTTTTCCTTTTTTTTTTGTCGTCGTCGATGCATGCACAATTGGGCGTTGTAATTGAATTGAAACCACAGATTGCATATATGAATGACTTATATGTACATTCTATATGCATGTATTTTAATACACTTTACATGTGTTGTCTGGTATATTAAATTTAATATAAAATATGTAACATTCAAAAGAAGAAAGATGCTCAGTAATTTCTTAAATTTGTGATTTGCGATTTGAGTAAATTCGTACAATTTCAAATATTTTGCGATTTGAAAAGTAAATCGCCAATTGTTTGCGTTTACATTTGTGGGTGCATAACAGATAAACTTTTATTTTGATTATTTATTTCCAACTGTTAGGCTGTGCTTCCGAGTCTCAACTTTGTTTAAATATTTAAGATGTCCTTGAAAAATTCGAACGAAGACTTTCTGGAATCCGTAGACGTTTTTAATTTAACACTGCTTTTTAAGTTAGCATGACACCATTCCAGTCTCTCTAAAATATTATAGAATAGCTTTTTTGAACTTGAAAACTATTATAAACTCTTCTTTTATTATGACAAACAGTTCTTAGGTATTCCCTCAATTTTTTCCGTTTTTCGCCCTTTATTAAAGACAAGTGTAACATAGCGTATAACAATTTCAGTTCTCTCAATTCCAATATTTGGACCAGCCACACAAAGTGTGAAGGGTATTACTAGTTTGTCGGAAAGTTTGTAACGCATTAAAGATGGCATTGGAGACTCCATAATATATATACTATATATTATTAATCAGCTCGACGAGACGAATCGATCTAGCCATGTCCATCTGTCCGTCTGTTTATTTCAACACGATTTACTTGGAGACTACTGGAGATACTTAGCTGAAATTTGAAACTTAAGCTTTTCTCGGCAACGACCAGGTCAAGTTTGAATATGAATATGCCACGCCCATTTTTAGGTATAACTCGCATACAAACTTACCGATTTTTTTGATTTTTTGTATGAAATAGTTATTATTTATGCATATATTCACTCCAAATTGGGTAAAAACACTTCTAATGTCATCCAACTTCAAATAAAATTTGCCACTCCTATTTTTAGGTATATCCCCCATACAAACTTACCGCCCATTTTCGAATTTTTGTATGAAAATGGTTATTATAAAAAATGTTTTACTACAAATTGCCTAAAAACACATCTAATATCATTCAATATCAAATGTAAAGGTGCCACGCCCATTTTTAGCTAAAGTTTCCGTACAAACTTACCGCCCATTTTTTAATTTTTTAATGAAAATGGTTATTTTTTAGTAATGTATTACCTCCAAATTGGGTAAAAGAAACTTTTAATATCATTTAAGATCAAATCTAAGGTGCCACGCCCATTTTTTTTGCACAGTTCCCACACAACGTGAGTTGTATCAGACCATTGACACCGTCCATTTCCATCTCGAAGTTCTATTTGAGCCACTGCTGATAACACATTAACAATTTAAAAATACGTTTGACGGGTATATAAGCTTCGGTTCCACCGAAATTAACGTTTTGCCTTGTTTTCTTTTATTTTGTAAAAGAAATTCATGAATGTAATTTTATTTTATTCCGTTCAAAAACGCGACTTTGTTTAACTAGGTTACCAGGCAACGTGTCACCAACATCCAATTCAATCCAGGTGGGATATATATGCGCTTCTAACCAGACGACAAACATACAGACTGACAGACAGACAGACAGACACTACTCTTTTTAGCAGCAGCAGCCGTTAGTAGTTGGGTGTTTTGTTGTTTCGAAAACAATGCGCAACCATTAATTCTTTTACCATGTTTGCGTGATTTATTAGAAAATGCAAAATAGTTTCTATAGTTTGCCACATATGAATGTGAACAAAGTTTTCACTTGAGGCTCTCGCTCGTTCTCGCTTTTTCTGAAGGTTGTAAGCGTATTGACACATTAGTCGGGAAAAAACTTAAATGTTGAAAAAAAAATCTGCTGCAACCCAAACTCTTAGCCTAAAGCTTCACACTTGTCGTCGTCGTCGTCGTCGTCAACATTGCTGCACAGTTCAGTTCAGTTCTCGTTTGAGAATGCGCTAAGAGTCTCAAGTGGTTTAAGTTTGTATAAATGTGAACTATATATGTGAGTATATATTATATTTCTGTAGAATGCCAATTTGCATTACAATGGCGACAAATGCAACTCAGAACGTATGCAATGCATTGCAATGCGATGTTGATGCTGTTGCCAAAAACCAACGTCAACAAAATTCGACTTGGGCGTATAAAGTAAGGCGACACCAACTACGACGACAACAACGACGACGACGACATTGCATATATTGGCATAGAAAATAACTAGAGCACAAAGTGCTAAAAAGGATGCTATAAGTTGCTTTAATGGCTTAACATTTCTTAGAGAGAGAGAGAGAGAGAGAGAGAGAGTACAGAAGTATCTTAAATTTAGTTAAAACTATGTACATACCTACATGTATATGTAAAGTGCTTTGAAGTACATGACTTGACATCTAAATTATTTTCAACAGAAAAAAAAAGCGAAAGTTAATGAGTAGCTTTTAGTTTTGTATGAAAAAAAAAATGTAAAAAAAATCGAGCTGTGTGGGACTTGAACCTGTGCAACAACGACACCAATCGACTGTTCAACGAACCGGGCTAGCAGTACTCAGAAATGACTATTTAAAGCGTAAAGAAAGATGGAAACATGTTTGAATATTTTATAAAAATATTCTAGTAGTCAATGGTCTAATACAACCAATTAACTTCCTCTCAAACACGTCCAACGCCGACTTATTCGAAACTGTTGCGACCCATGCTTCTGAGCCATACATCAGGATAGGCATTATCAGCGTCTTGTAGATTTTTTTCGTTTGATTTCCTGACTGGTTGATGCTGTTTACATCTTCACTGTTAGTCCCATTGGACGGAATTTTCTCTGAATGTCTGAGAAAGCCCCGGTGACTGCATTATCATTTTACCGATTACGTCTAAGTTATCGGCATATGCGAGCAGCATAGTTCCTTTGTCGAAAATATTGACCTTCAGGTCAATGTTTGGGCATCGTTTTAGTATGCCCTGTCTGAAGCCTCTATTGAAATCAAAGGGGTTGAAGCGATCTTTACCGACCCTGCCAACGCATTAGTTGTTTTCATAGGGTCATCATATAGAGGCAAACGATCTTTGCAGGGATACCAAATTATGTCAGTGTTTTATAGAACATTATCCTATTGGCGTGTCGAAAGCGGCTTTGAAGTCGACAAATAGTTGCTGTGAGTCGATTTGTGTTTTTATGTCTTCTCTACGATTTGGTGTAATGTAAATATCTGTTCAATGTTCGACTTCTTCGGCCTGAAACCATACTGGTACTGTCCAACTATACTTCCTACGTACGGTTTCAGTCTATTACACAATATGCCAGATAGGTTTTCATAAGCGATTGCAAGGAGACTTATTCCGCGATAATTTGCGCTGATGGCAGGGTCTCCTTTTGTTAAAAATTATTCACAAAACACTAAGTTTTAAGTCATTGGGCATACGCTCTCCAGTCCACATTTTGCATGAAAATTTCTTGCCGCCGGTCTTAAATAACTCTGTGGGTAGTTCGTCTGCGCCTCTCGCTGTGTTATTTTTAAGCCTCTGTATAACTGCTCAGACCTTTTCATAGACTGATGGCTCCACAGGAATCCCATCATCAGTCGGGGGACCCAGATATATATCTACATTTTTCCATACCCTAGTTAAATAAAATATTTATAATATTTATGTACCACTTTTTTTGTGAAATTGGGTCTCAAGGTTAATAAGGTCTAGGTATGTAAAATAATGGTTTACTAACGATTTTGTCGATGTTGTGTGTTTTTAATTTAGTACGGCACAGCCTTGAAAAGGTTATAAATTAGAAGTGTGTAGATTAATTAGTGACTCGTCCTTTATGCTTCTTTTGTTCCATTTCGAAAATGTTGCATATGTCCGTCTGTCTATTTTTCCGCCTGTCTAACTTTGGCTACACTTTTCGTTACCCATCTTCAAAGATATTGGACTGAAAATCGAAACTAAAGCTTTTCTTGGTCTTAGGAAGTTTGAGTATTAAATCAGTGTGTCCCGTTCACTTGTTGGCTTGGACCCCAAACAAATTCCCCGCCCATTTTAAGTTTTTAAATAAAAAATAAGATATTTATAAAGCTGTTTACTTTAAACTTGGTAAAAAGACTTCTCATATCAAGAAACATGTAAAATATAATTTTGATTAAGATCAAACTACTATATCATATAGCTGCCATACAAAGACAACGCCTTTGAATTATATTTTTTCAATAATTTCTTTTCTATGTCCTTTAATTATAGTGAAAAATAATAAATTATTTAGTTCATTTCTTGATGATTATTATTATTTTTAATAACAGCAATGTATATTATATTTAATGAAAATAGTTATAGCAAATGTAGCTTCAAATGCAAAAAAAATATTGTAATAATCGGCCAGTTTGGATATAGGACATCTATGTAAAATAGTGGTCATTATCAAAAATAACTTGATTAGTCGTTTTTGGATGTGAAATTATGTATACAAACCAAACTTCATTTAAATAGTTTAAAAATTATAAAAAATTGGTGCATATCGGCCAAATCCGCTATAAAGCAGATATAAGAATGAGTGATCCAATCCGAACCAAATTTGAGAATAGAATAGATCTAGAGAAAAAAAGATGATGGTGCAAATCGACCAGATGGGCTATACGAGGTGTGTTCAAACATTATCGCGAATTTTGAATTTTCGCGGGTTACGTATATTCGAATTTCGATTTTTTGTGGCGTTAGGTTGGTACTCATGTCTCTCACTTATGCCGACAAGCTCGGCCATTTTGAATGTTCACTTAATTGTTGCCAGCTGCTTTCCTTGCACGTGTTTTTGGATCGTCTTCGATTTTTACCTATTCAAAAAAATGGATCAAAGAACCTGTACCAAATTTTTTTCTGAATGGAATAAATGGAATAAAAATGTTGAAGAAGGGCTTATGGGGACCGAGCTCTACCAAAATCAACAACATTTGATTGGTATAAATTGTTGAAAGATGGTTGCGAACTTGTTGAAGACGAAGAGCTCCATGATCAACCATCGACCTCAACGGACGATGCTCACATACAAAAAGTAAAAGAATTAGTGCTTGCACACCATCGATTAACTATGAGAGACATTGCTGATGAAATTGGCGTATCGAAAGGATCAATTAATACAATTTTGAAGGATGTTTTGGGCCTCAAACGTGTCAAGTCTCGGTTGGTACCAAAAATGATGATTTTTTTTTAAAAACTGTACTGATTTTTCGTGATTTTTTTGCCAAAAATCCAACCAATATCGTTCCGCAACCACCGTATTCGCTTGATTTGGCTCCGTGTGACTTCTGGCTATTCCCAAAACTCAAGAGACCACTCCGGGGAACGCGTTTCAAGTCGATTGAGGAGATAAAAGCTAAATTGGAGAAGGCGTTGATGGTTATACCGGAAAGGGACTATTTGGCATGTTTCGAGGATTAGAAAAAACGTTGGCATAGGTGTATTTTATCGGTAGGGATTACTTTAAAGGGGACAAAATAGATATTCATGAATAAATAAATAATTTTAAAAAAAAAATACAAAATATGCGATACTTTTTGAACACACCTCGTATGGTAGCTATATAAAAAGAGTGGCCTACATAAGTCAAAAATTGATAGGTCATTTTGGGGCTGCAAAATATTTTAACCAAACCAAATTTGAAGTAAATATCTTAAAAATAGTAATTTATGCCATACAAAAAGCGGAAGAAACCCATAGCACGTTGGTGAGAAGCGCTTAAGTTCTAATTTTCATAACTGGGTATAGTATTCCTTTCTAAATAGCTGAAATATCGTTTATGTATTGGTGAGTTTTATTAAGACTGAAGGCAATCAAAGGTGAAAACAGTGCAGCAGTAAAGATTCATAGGAACGCTTACCACGTAAAAATTTTATAGGCAAACAGAGTTGGAATGCTACATCTTTTCTTATATTTATAACATTAGCAACGACAAGGTTTACTTAAACTCTTAAAACTTAAAAATCTGTCACTTTAATAAATTTAGTTAATAACTTTATGTGTGTCCTTAACACACATGCTACACGGCATATGGGAACAAGGTAAAGCTAAGCTATAATAAAGCTAAATGTGCGCTTTTCATTGAAACAAGATGCAGGCAAGCAAGCAGGCAAAGTAAAGCTGTATGAAGACAAACCCTATGGCAAGCTTGTGGTCGACGCACCGCAACATTGTTGTCGAAAACCGAAAACAACCTCCCATTTACTTACTAAACAAAACATGAAATGTTTTACCTTTGCTGCTGCTGCTGCTGCTTGTGTTGTTGAGCTGAACTGCTGCTGCTGCTGCTGATACTGCTGCTGCTTAGCTAACTCAGCTTAAATAAATTTTATTTAATTACCAGTAAAAACCGCAGCAGAGCATGAGAGTCGAAAGGATATATTGTACACAAACATAAACAGAAGACATAAACAGTTCCAAGGACGTTTCATATTCTCGCCTTCATACTCAGGTACAGGTATACTCGTACATACAGAACCACTGAACCACCGAGTGCGCTTTTATGCTTAAATACCAGCGTCAGCAGAAAAAGCTAATCATCTGTAGCACACTTAACTGAATGTTTTACCTTGTCGCAAGTATTCATTCGGTAAGGTAAGGTTAGGTATGAAGTGGAAGTTGTTAAGAGAGATTTTTAAGCAGGACATAGAATAGCATAGTGTAACCTCTTGAAGCTGAATTTTCACTTTATATGTTTATTTACGAAATAACATTTTTGTGGCAACACAAAATTTTTGAATTTAACTTAAATGTACAAGGTGTGTCATAAAAGTTTAAGGAAATGAAATAAAATCAAGGAAAAACGTTAATTTCGATGGAACCGAAGCTCAAATACCCGCCACATCTTGGTTTAGCTTATTTATGATTATCAGTTTCTTAGGTTAAATTTGGAGAAGGGATGTACGAGTATTGGAGTCAATAGTCCGATAAAACCAAAGTTTATACACAATAATGGGGTAAAATTTTAACCTAAGGACAGAATAAAAAACATTTTTTGAAAAAAGTAGAAAATGAGTGGGGACTTTGTTGGGGGGCTATATGAAATAGTTGGCTGATCCATATAATATCAGTAAAGTAAAAAAATATAAGATGTGTTTTTACCCACTTAGAAGTGATTAATCACTAATATTTTTAGACAAAAATCATATAGGCCGGAAAGTTCATATGGGGCCTATACCTAACAAGAAAGAACGCTGAAGTCGAGTATGCTTGACTGCAAGATACCCTGTACCCAATCTTTATGTACCTTAAGTTAGGTTCTATTTTACTACCATACCTCATTGAATTGGATTTTCATAGAAAAACATAAAAAATCGGGTATATCTTTGTATGGGGTTATACTCAAAATTTTGTTGGGCCTACCCATATTGGTCTATTTCTTTGGGGCTACCATAGACAGAATTTGTACTAAATTTTAACTTCCTAGAATAAAAAACAATGAATTTTTATATAAAAACCCAAAAATTTGGGGTAAATTTGTATGGGGGCTATACCTAAAATTTGGTTGGTCCTACCCATATTTGGATATTTTGTTGGGACTATCATACACATAATTTATACTAAATTTGAACTTCCTAGAAAAAAAACAATGAAGTTTTTATGCAAAACCCAAAAATTTTGGGGTAGATTTGTATGGGGGGTACTCCTTAAAATGGGTCTAGAGAAAAACCGTTTGTAAGTGCACACTTGACGGCTTAGGAGAGTCTAAGTTTCAATTTTGAAAGCTCTATCTCTTATAGTCTCCGAAATAATCGTTTTCATACGGCAAACAGCATGACGGACGGACAGACGGACATGGCTAGATCGATTCGACTCATCGAACTGATCAAGAATATATATATATTATAAGGTCTTCGATGGCTCCTTTAATGCGTTACAAACCTTCAGACAAACTGAATCTACCCTTTCACACGGATATAAAAATTGAGTTTTGGATAAGTTTCAGACGCTCTCGACTCTTAATATGCCAAAAGTATTGAAAATGTATTTAAATTTTTGTTTAACTTTTGTAACGCACCTTGTACGCAAATATTCATTACATCTAACATCTAAGCACTCTTCTTAAATCATCAAACCGACAGTTGCTCACGTGAATAAGTGAGTGTCTATTTTATCATTTTAAATAGACACCGACACACACGCACACACACACACACACACATGCGTTCAACTTGGTTTATGGCTTGGTAAGCAAAATAAATAACCATAATATAGTCTAGTAGTAGCAGTTTTCTTTTATTTTTTTATTTTTTTTTTGCTGTTGCACTACTGCTACTACTACTACAACGAGTACAACTAGTGGCAAAAGTAATTTTTGGTTAAGCAAAAGCATATTTAATTACAAAGGTGTAAACGAGATACGCTGAGTGTGTGTGTGTTGCTGCTGCTGCTACTGCTGAAGTCATAATGACAGCTGTGCTCCACTTCACTTTATCCATGCGC
The DNA here is from genome assembly GCA_018903435.1 of Leucophenga varia. Classification (NCBI taxonomy): domain Eukaryota; kingdom Metazoa; phylum Arthropoda; class Insecta; order Diptera; family Drosophilidae; genus Leucophenga; species Leucophenga varia. The sequence goes on along the minus strand of JAEIFJ010000338.1, from coordinate 29,570 downwards.
CACTTCACTACACTGCAGGGCTAAAATAACTAAAAATTCGTATAATGACCACAAAGCCTGTTTGTGCTGTTGCTGCTCATGCTGCTGCTGCTGCTACTACAATTTCTGTTCGTAAAGTATTTAAAAATCAAGAAAGATAAAAAAAGTTGGTAGATTTATCTTTAAAGCTGTTTGCTGCTCTTGTTTAGCAAACAAAAAACAAAAACTTGCTCCACAACTATGCGCTTCGTTATTGTTCTGCCATTCTTCAGGTCAGTTTAATGCCAACACATACAGTTGAGGGTGGCAATTGTCAAATTTGCAAAAAAAAAACCATTGTAGATTTCTTTAAAATTAAAAAAAAAGAATGGCAGCAGAGCAAAATGAACGGCTAAGTCGGCGCAACAAAGAAATACACCACGAATTAAAAATACCTCATAATAGTTGCATACTTTTAGGCAATGGCGAATAAAAGCATGTATTTTCACCATACGTGGTGAAATGAAAGTTGCTACTTCAATTATTTGACAACAGAGTGCGCCTCAAGTATAGCGATCGTGAGAGGAAATTTTGATGTGAGGAAATTTTAAAAGAAAGTTGAAAGTAGAAATGGGAAATTTTTTTTAAATAAGTGAAATAAAAATAAAGCAAATAAAAATAATATTTTAATAAAATTGAAAAATTAACCCATTAGTTTTTATTTTTTTTTCAATTTTGAAACAATATTTCTATTCGTACTTCCGCAATTAATATTTTTAATTTCTTGTAAGCGATTGGCTTAGTTAGTAGTGCAAAAAGGATATAGTAAGTTTGTTAAAACGTATCTAAAGACAACAAGAGAACTCCGATACGCAATAAAAGTCGAGTCTACGTAATCATGTCTGTCCGTCATGTATGAGTTAACCGATTTGAGATCTATAAGAAATTGTGCCACTATATATAAAACGTTGATTCTCTTGATGCCTCATCAGGTTATTACATATTATTTTTCAGAGCCCATTTTTATACCCGTTACACATAGTGTGAACGGGTATATTCAGTTTGTCAAAAAGTTTGTAACGCATTGAAGGAGGCATCGGAGACCCCATAAAGTATATATATTCTTGATCAGCTCGATGAGACGAATCGATCTAGCCATGTCCGTCTGTCTGTCCGTCTGTCCGTCTGTTTGTTGCTATGCGATCTTTTCGATGAAGATATAAAGATATTGGGCTGAAATTTTAAACTTAAGCTTTTCTCGGCAACGACTAGGTTAAGTTCGAAAATGAGAGTGCCACGCCCATTTTTAGGTATAGCCCCCCATACAAACTTATCGATTTTTTCGATTTTTTTTTTTTTAAATAGTAATTATTTATGAATGTACTCGCTCCCAATTGGGTAAAAACATTTTTGGTCATCCAGGGTCAAAACCAAGACGACACGCCCATGTAACGGGTATTTCAGCTTCGGTTCCACCGAAGTTAACGTTTTTCCTTGTTTTTATTGAATTTTAAGTTTTTGAGCAAGCCAAACTTTAAACTTTTTTACAGGACTACAAACAACTAAAAAATTGGCAGTGGTTCGTTTCAGTGTTTCGCTATGCTTTAGAGCCACTGGTTTGGTTCACGATCCGGTTTTTAGTCAGCGTTGAACCTCCGTTTGGTTCGGTTGAAATGGTTCAATTAATGTATACTATATATTAAAGTTTAAATCCTAATTTGAACTAATACAGTTTTGACTACTTGATATGAGCACCTATTTTTCTAGGTATTTTATTCGTGATTGTGTAAAAATTCAGCAATCTCGAATTGTAAGTAACATGTTCTTGGTAAAATCATCGTACATAGCGCTCTCCATCGATCCCAATATGAAATTTAGATTGATTGATTCTCCTCTAATGTTCACGCGGCGAACTTAGTCCGTAAACCTTATATTATTGTATTTTTATTTGCTGAGATGAACTGACAGTCGGAAAAAGGATCACTTTGAATTTATAGACCACACCTAATAATATAACGTTTACGAGATCTTTGACATAAACTCAAGCAATATCCTCCACTCAAGTAAAACTTAGAATATTATAATATTTAGATCTTTTGAAGAAATGTAGAAACGGTTCGAACTGAACCAATCTTGCTTATTATATGGTTCAATTTTTGGTTCAAACCTATTTTATTTCAGAAGAACTGGTTCGGTTCAAAGTACGGACCAAACGATCGAAAATGCTGTAGTACGATTCAAAAACCGGTTCGGTTCAAAACCAGATTGTAGCCCTGGCTTTTTATAATTTTGTTTTTTAAAAGCATAATACACTGAAACATCAGGAAATTCGTTGAAATTCGAAGGAAGTACTATATTCATTAATACTCACTTGTAATCTACACGAATATAACGAAATTTTTAGTTTAAAAGAGCCTCGAAATATTTTGTGCATTGTAAAAACAGATTTCGTAAATAGTACGAAATGTAGTGAATCGCCGATAGTGACTTCATTTAACTTAAATTGAAACATTTTTGTTTTTTTTTTAAAGCATCACTCTAATTTAGTAGCACATTCAATGTAAAAACTTTGGAAACGCAGCAGCATTAGTGGTTTTCAAACTATTTAGAACAAATATTTATAAGCAACAAACAGGTTTCATGACTACCGGATTCAATTGCATACATAGAGACTAGAAAGTGCAACAAATTTGAAACATTTCAAATTAAATTGATTTGTTAATGAATATTTAAGCGAAACTTAATTGCAGCGCAGTTTGTATGCGAATGTCTAGTTTGAATGAATCAATATAACAGAGGTGGTAGCGTTAGTTTTCCCATGTTAAGTGTACTCCAATGAAATTGGGATACGCATACACAAACACACACACACACACACGTAATATTGAAACTAAAATACGCAACAACGTGACGCCAACCACAGCGACAGCATGTATATGCGGTGCGGCCAGGATCAACAGACCAAAGGGATAGTACATAGGTAATATATTGTAGGAAAATTTTGTACAAGAGCAATGGCTGCCACAAATCCCACATCAATCAAAATGTGCGTGTTTAAGGTGAGACGTAATGTTGAATCCAACGATTGACGAAAGTGCCAGGATACGATACCTGATGAATAGAGTATGAGTATGAATTAAATGTGTAAATGTATGTTTGTATGAATATAGGCGACCAAATGTCTGGCAATTGACCTGTAGCGAAATTAAACCAAGATTAAATAACCACTTAACATATGCAATGTTGTTGTTGCTGTTGTTGTTCAAATGCGTCGTTATGTATAGTTGGCAATGAAGGGCAATGCCTTGTTAGCTATCGATCGACAGAAAATTAAGTTAACCGGCAAATCTATGCTGCTTCTTTTTTGCTTTATTACATATTAAACTATTTGATTTTTTTAGTAGAGTCGTATGCAGTGCTGTGTCTTTGCAAATGTGTCGTAATCGCAGTGAAAATAGTTTTGCATACAAATTATGACATTACAACACGCCCACTTGTCATATACACACACACAGACACACACACAAAGATACATGGGTAGATACTTACAGTCATACTTACTTGTTATGTACTTGCACAGTGGGCTGAATTTTACTGAATACTGAATAATATTTTTTTCATTAATCAATTTATTAATATTCATTTATCGATAATTGTCATATTGCTAGTCGACTTATCGATAATCGACTTATCGATTTATCGAAAATCGATTTATCGATAATCGACTTATCGATAATCGACTTATCAATAATCGACTTATTAATAATCGACTTAATGATAATCGACTTATCGAAATTTGACTTATCGATAATCGACTTATCGATAGTTGACTTATCGGTAATCGACTTATCGATAATCGACTATAAAGTATATATATTCTTGATCAGCATTGGACGAGGAGACGAACTATCTATGTCCGCTTGTCCTTCCTGTCTTAGACTCTCCAAATTCGTCAAGTGTGTACCAATTAAATAGACCAACATGGGTAGGGTCAAAAATATTGTAGCTATAGCTCGCATACAAATGTAACCCAATTTTTTTAGTTTTTGTATGAAAATCCAATATATTGAGGAATGGTAATAAGATAGGACTTAACTTAAGGTACAAAAAGATTGGGTACAGGAATTTTGCAGCGAGCAAACTCGTTTTCAAAGCACGATTAATCGAAGAAAATCGATTTTTTTGGTTAAAAAAAAATATTTTTTTTTTTTTTTTTTGTAAATGAGCATAACTATCATTTTGTATTCTTTCCAATCACTGTGTAACTTTAATAGTCAATAAAACTTGCAGTAGCAGGAGTTTCAGTATGCCCTTTCTCACTCTATCTCTTTCTCTCTCTCTCTCTCTCTCTCTTTCACTGGCTGGTAAACTATTACAAAAAGTTTAACAATCTATAAGGATACAACAACATCTACAGGCATGCGACACTCATTCCGTGTCGCATTTTTATGCTTGTTCGTCACTTAGAGGAAATTTTCAACGTCCTTTCTAGATGTAACCCATTCGTTGTTGTTGTTGTTTTTGTAGTTGTCGTCATCATAACGTTTCTTGTCATTCAGTTCATTTCAGTTCAGTATCGTTGCTCGTTCATTTTTTTTGCATTGATTTTAAAGCGCTCAAGGAAGTCGCGCGGAAACTTGTTAGAGCACCTCAATGTCCTGCCAAAGCAACGGCAACATGAACATCATAATACACCAGACCAGACCATTCCATTCTAACTTAATCTTCTTCGAACGTTCAATAAATCGCTTTGCATGCAATTCTAAAACTCCTTCTGCACTTATCATCATCAACAACAACAACAACAACAAAATCATCAGAAGCATTTTCAAGCAGTTGGCAACAGCGACTTCGTCATTTAGAATCAGTTCATGCGGGGGCGTCTTTGTTATTGCGCTGGCAAATTGCAATGTAATTAGTTTTTACATTTCTATAGACGGAAACAAAAAGCGTACGCTGAACCTATGCTATCTCTCTCTCTCTCTCTCCGTTCACTCTTTCTCTTCATTTGGTTTTGCATGAAACATATAATTGTAGGAAAATTTCATTTCTAGTTAATTAATGGCTTGTACAGTAAAAGTTTTTCGCATTTTCGCATAGAGTAGAGCGCCAGTAGCAATGACGCCGCCTACACCGCCGCCACCAGCCGCCATTGTCATTGAATTCAGTAGTAGGCTCCTTCGATGACACAACGAACTCGACTTTGTCCTTACGCTGCTGTTCCAACTTTGCAAACACTTTACCTGCCTGTCACATATATTTATGTTTATATATGCTCCAAATACAATTGCCTGAAAATTTAATTAAAATGTTTTTTTAAAATTTATTTATTTATTTTTTATTTTTACGTTTTTTTTTTTACATTCTGAAACAAATTTTTGCTTTTGGTATGTTAAATTGTTTAAATATGATTTAAGTGCTTTATGACAGCATAATTTATTTAATTTATTTATTGCTTTTGATAATTGTTAATATCTATTTTGGAGTTAATTGTTGTTGTATCTATATTTAAATTTGTTGAAGCGTCATTATAAGTCATGCATGATGTCATGAAAATATCGATAATAAATAGAAATATCGATTTAAAAAATATAAATATCAATAAAAGATAGAAGTATCGATAAAAAATAAAAGTATCAATGAAAGTATAAGTATCGATGAAAGATAGAAGTATCGATAAAAAATAAAAGTATCAATTAAAGTATAAGTATCGATGAAAGATAGAAGTATTGATAAATGATAGAAATATCGATGAAAAAAAGAAGTATCAATAAAACAGAGATAAAGATCAAAATAGATAAAAGATACAAGTATCTTAAAAAAATATCAATAAAAATATAAATATCGATAAAAATCAAGGCTGCAAACCGGTTCAAAATGGTTCAGTGTAAGGTGACCATGCAAAACTTTTAAATCAAAGTGCATTTATTACGTTAAAAAAAAACAAACAAATAATATCTTATTTAAACCAAGAACAATTGTTCAAAATATTATAATAACTTAGTTATGTCCAGATTAATAGCCCATTTCCACAGAGCCGCGTTTTGTTATCGCGTTAACAATTTATCGAAAAACGCGGAACGGTGTTTCCATTGCGTTTTAGCGTTAGCGTTCGAGTTAAAACAGCTGATTTTGTTTGTTATGTAACATGGTAAAAAAATTGTACAGGTTAAAAAAATTTTTTTTTTTTTTTGAAATGCAGATTTTTAATAAAACGAATGGATGTAGGTGTTGCTCCTTTAGTAACTGCTGTCCAATACGAGCATGATAAGGTAATCCGTCATTTGAATATATGCAGCTGAAGCTTTTATGTAAATGTTTATTTTTTGCGGTTACTTTGTCGGCTGTTAGCGCAACTTACGATTGTCAAATTATTCGAACCGATAAGAGAAATCGGTTATCGCGTGTTATCGAAAGTCGCGTTCAAAATTAAAGCGACTTTTTTCCCATACCTAACTGCCTATCTTTTTTTATACGATTTAACGCGAGTTTGTCGAGTTTTTAACGCTAACGCGGAACGCGGCCTAATGGAAACGGAGCCTAAGCTGTTTTCAATTAAAAAGCAAGTATTTCAATTTAAAACAAGGAAAAACGTCAACTTCGGTGGAACCGAAGCTTAAATGCCCGCCACACGAATCTTTGAATAGTTTATGTGCGATCATCAGTGTCCTATACACATTTATAAATGTACTTCTTCATACAAAAGTTCGGAAATAATCGGTAATTTTGTATGGGGGCTATACATAAAAATGGGCGTGGCATCCTGGTTTTAGAACTGGATGATATAAGAGGTGTTTTTATCCAATTTTGAGTGAATACTTTCATAAATAATACCTATTTTTATACAATATTCGAAATGGGCGGTAAATTTGTATGGGGGCTACACCTAAAAATGGGCGTGGCACGTTAGTTCCTGACATTGGAAGACATTAGAAGTATTTTTACAAAATTTGGAGTGAATACATTCATGAATAAAAGGTAAGTTTGTATGGGGGCCATACCTAAAAATGGGCATGGCACTTTCATTTTCATACTTGTTTTATTCGTTCGAGAGAAAAGCTTAAGTTCTGAATTTCAGCTAAATGCGTTTTAAACTAACCGAATAAACTGCGAAGAAAGAAACAGACGGACGGACGGACGGATGGACAGACGGACCGACGGACAGGGCTAGATCGATTCGTCTCTTCGAGCTGATCAAGAATATATATACTATATGGGGTCTCCAATGCCTCCATTATTGCGTTAAAAACTTTCAGGCAAACTGAATATACCCTTAACACTATGTGCGGCGGATATAATGATTAATGAGTGAAGCAAGGCAACCTTAATCTCTAAGTCACCATGGCAATCTGCACCAAAACTGAACCAAATGTGAACCAATTTGCAACTTTGATAAAAATAGAAGAATTGATAAACATAGAAATATGCTTAAAAATAGAAATATCGATAAAAATAGCAGTATGGATAAATATAGAAATCTAGAAATATCGATAAAGGTGGAAGTATCAATGAAAGGAAATATCGTCGAAATAGAAGTATCGATAAAAAGAAATATCGAAAAATAAGAAGTATCTATAGAATAGAAGTGTCGATAAATACAGAAATGTCGATAAAGCCGAAGTATCGATAAAAAAAAGATATCGATAAAAAAATATAAATGTCGATAAATAAGAAATATCGATTGCTATTTAGATAAATGGATACCACTGGTAGTAAAAATGTGGCCTAAAATAATAGCAAAAAACACATTCCTGACGTTTTTATACCCTGTACCCAAAGGGTAAAAGGGTATATTAAGTTTGTGCGAATGTATGTAACAGACAGAAGGAGGCAAGATAGACCCTATAAAGTATATATATTCTTGATCAGCATTGGAAGGGGAGTCGAACTAGCTTTGTCTGTCTGTCCGTCCGTCCGTCTGTCCGTCTGTCATGCTGTCTGCCGTATGAAAACGATTATTTCGGAGACTATAAGAGGTAGAGCTTTCAAAATTGAAACTTAAACTCTCCTAGGCCGTCAAGTGTGCACTTACAAACGGTTTTTCTCTAGACCCATTTTAAGGGGTACCCCCATACAAATGTACCCCAAAATTTTGGGTTTTTGCATAAAAACGTCATTGTTTTTTATTCTAGGAAGTTCAAATTAAGTAAAAATTATGTCTATGATAGTCCCAATAAAATATCCCAATATGGTTGGGACCAACAAAATTTTAGGTATAGCCCCCATACAAATTTACCCCAAAATATTGGGTTTTTACATAAAAACGTCATTGCTTTTATTCTAGAAAATTTGAATTTAGTATAAATTATGTCTATGATAGTCCCAATGAAATAGACCAATATGGGTAGGCCCAACAAAATTTTAGGTATAAACCCAATCAAAGATATACCCGATTTTTTAAGTTTTTCTATGAAAATCCAATTCAATGAGGTATGGTAGTCAAATAGAACCTAACTTAAGGTAAAAATAGATTGGGTACAGGGTATCTTGTAGTCGAGCATACTCGACTTCAGCGTTCTTTCTTGTTAAAAAATAATTTCAACTCTACTAAGAAATGCCTACAGCTTACATATATTTTTGTTTCTTTTTAGATAGGTGTGAATATTACAAAATTTTTTCGTATTATTGGGCACGTTTCCAATTTCATTTATAGGTCAACGACAACAAATCTGTGTAATAATTTTATTTATAAAGCAATTGTTTTTTTTCGTTGTTTGCTAGACTGCACAGATTACAGATTTTTATGCATTTTGTATTTGTTCAATTGCTAAAAGTATTTTTTCAATTTACTAAAAATAAAAACGAAATAAAAAAGAAAAAATATTTAAAAATGTTGTGAAAAGTGAATGAAATTCGATGGAAATACAAAATGCTGCCAAGAGCATTTCAATTTCGTTTGAAGCTCGTTTTGTACACATACAAAGTTTGGTGCTGCTGCTGCTGTGTTTTGCCTTTACAGCTGCTCCTGGCTGCTTTCACGCGGCGCCAACAACATGCCTGATCGCGTCATGTTGCTGTTGCTGCTGTTGCTGTTGCTTGTTGGTGTCGTGCTGCATTTGTGCCGCGTTGAAATATTTTTCCCTGTGATATTTTTGCTAAATATTCGGGACAAAGTATAAAATAAAAAAAAAAAAAAAAAATATATAAAAACAAGGCAAACAATCCCGACTCGTATTAGAAATCGTGCGCTTTAATCGCTTCAAATAGGCGACAGGTTGCTCTTACTAGAGTTAGTACAAGGCTTTAAAGTCTCTCATAAGCCTGTCTGTCTGTCCGTCTGTCTTAACGTCATAGTCAGCGATTTCATAATATTTGTACCTACTACAATATTTGTTCGTTCGTTTATTCGTTTAGTTTGATCGTTGTTTGCCGCTGATTATGTAATTTAGTTTAGATATATTTTAATTTTTTTTTTTTCTGTATATTTTTTTCAATGCATATAATTCAGGAAGTCATTTGCTGAAAGTATTAAACACAAAGCATTTTTGCAGCCAATGCAACAACATTGTTGCAATTTGTGTCTGTATGTGTGTGTGTGTGTGTTTGTATTTTTTCTTTTTTTTAGCTCAATTGCACAAATAAATGTTTATTTAAATTAGGCAACTAAATAAATAAAATTTAGTTTAACTTCAGCGATTTCGATTTTGTAAGTGAAAATAAACAGTAGCAAGCCGCCATTTGTATGGATTTAACTATTGGGTTGTGGTTTCCAATGCTTATTTGCATTTGGCTTTGTTTTGGGGTTTGGCGTTAAATTGAAAAATTTTTTAGCTTTTCGATAAATAATGAAGAAATTTAGAAAAAGTAAATTGCTTGCATAATATTTTAGCGTGAATTAAACATTTACAAAAATTTGAAAATTAAAAATTTTTTTTTTACAAGTATAAAAACTATAATTTAAGTATTAAACTATTTAAACATGTTCTACAAGTACTTTAAACATTATCGGCTGAATTAAATTGTATGTCGGAGTGACTAAAGAGTCAGACAGTTAGCGATGTTTTGACAATCGATAGAATTTGTTGCTTTTTTATGAGTACTTTTGCAATCGATATCTGATAAGTATCGATATGATTGTCTGACCAATTTTAAAAATGTATTGTTATGTCAATAATTATTCCCAGTAGTAAAGATCTTTTAAACGTTTCGAAACTATTCCTTTACAAAAAGCAATTCTCATTTATGTACCTATAGATAATATTTAAAATACCATACAATTATATTACCGACTTTTTACAAATAAAGCTACACAAACAGTTAACTCCAAATTATTAATATACAAATTATTTTTTCGTTTCCTACATCTTTAAAATGAAGACACAATTTCATCATTGCCAGTTCTTTCCATTTATTCAGATACATATCTATTGTTTATACTATAGGTGACGAATTATGTCATACAAATAATTTTAGGCATTCATATGGGTGGATATGAAGCATATAGTACCATCAAGGTGCCGCCGCTAAAAACTCGCTTATTATTGGATAGCCAATCCTGGAGCAAATTCAGCCAATATTTTTTTTTTGCAGTTGTCTAGGCCATTATAATTATTATTTTTGTTTCGTCGCTTAAGACGATGTTGTGCCACTCTTCATTCCAGAATCGTTACTTATTTGTAAAGTCAAAGCTAGTCTTAATATGCCGTTCCAAATCAACATTTACTAAGTTCGCTTCTGTTACAAATGCAGGCTATTCTTATAACATTCCAAGTTATAACTTAATATCGTCTCCTATTATTTCTATGTCTTGTTTGCTGTCATCTCTTCAATCTATTAAATTTTCTTATTAACCTGGGCCTGATAATCTTTTAAACAATCAAGATTTCCATTACATTACAGTGGAAAGCGTCGTATGTTGTTCCTCTTCATAAAACGTGTAGCAAATCCAATATGGCGAATAAAAGAGGCATTGCTGAGTTGAGTGCCATTTCGAAAAATTTCGAAAAAATCATAACTGAACAGTAAAATATTCATCTTGTGTCAGTCCACACCAACTTGGATTTGTTTAAGAAAAATCAATTTGCACAAGCCTTCTTAAGTTTTCTTCTATTGTAAATACTGGTTTCATATCTGGTAATCAGACTGATGTAATTTTCAATGATTTTAGATAAAACTCTTTAGGTTTTCCCACTAATTTAGAAAATCGGATACAATTTTGTCTTGTTGGTAGAACTCACGATATTGGAATATGCATCTTGCGTTTGAAATCCACATTATGCTGTGCACCTAGATTGCTGTCTTTGCTCTCAAAAATCTTAATTGGGCCCTATACGGATCGATTATTTACCTTCTTTTTAAGTTTTTTTAAGTTGTCAGTTGTTCTCCTCTCCTCCCCTCCCCCTCCCCCTTTTTTTCCTCCTTTTCTTTTCTTTTCTTTTTTCCTTTTTCTCCTCATTTTCTTTTCCCTTTTTTCTCCTTTAATACCCCCCCTCCTTTCCTTTCCTCTCCATTTTCCCTCTTTCCTCCCTCCCTGTACTGTCCCTCTCCCCTTTTTCTCCTCCTCCCTCTCCTTCCCACAGCCCCCACCCCTTTTTTTTTTCCTCCCTTTCTTTTTTTTTCCTCCTCGCGCGCGGACTCGAGAGCTTCTCACATTTTGTTCAGTAAGCCGCTGCGGACGCTCAAGACTGGACTCTCGCGCGCGGACTTAAGAAATTCTCAAATTTTGCTCATAGTAATAGATCGGCTTTTACATACGATCCACAGATTGATTATGCTCAACAGTCTTCTGTCCAAATCAGCGACATGACAAAGATCTGCCCTGAGTGATCTGCCAAAAATGGGTCGATGAAGCTAATGGCATGTGCTGTGCTTCTGGAAAAGTTAGTCTTCCCATTATTAAAGAACCGCCACAGCCAATGAAAAATCTTTTGATAAATAATCATTCGCTATCTAGACATTTTTTAACCAACATCCGGAAATACAATAGCCTTTTTCAAATGACTTCGTTTGGCGCCAAAGAAATAAAAGATGGAACTACTTGATCTTTTGGGCATTTTAAAATGACCAAATAATACAACGTACAACTATTACCTATTTAAAAAAAAAATCAAACATTTCCTCTTTATAATATTAGTATAGAAAAATGTTAGATTATTCAAGATTTGGTAAGCATCCCTAATTTTTTTGAAAATGAAACATAGCCAAAGTCACTCGGGAATAGTGTAGCTTGCCAACGGTGAAAGAATTTTTCAAATCAGTCCAGTAGTTTCGGAGCCTATTCAAAACAAACAAACTTTTCCTCTTTAAAATATTAGTATAGATGTTCTTACCTATTCTCTTTCCATTCTTCCTTAGAATTTATAAAACGATCCGTTATTAATCTGGCGTTTCTATCGTTCATCGATGTGTATTTTCCGTCCGCTACGTCGAGCTGTACCATGTTCAGTTATGTTTTTCAGAAATCTGGAAATACAGTTTCTATGCTGGTTGAGTCTGGTTGCTATATCGGAGATCTTGGAGCCGTTTTCATGCATGCTTCCCTGCCCGTTATTGGAGAAACTAGAACCACGAGGCATTTTTGCCTGATTAAAATAAAAATTATCACATTTTTTATAAATGACTAGCGGATAACCGGCGTGTGTTACTAAATTGTATGTGGATGGGTTGTATGTGGATGGTTATCAAGTCTATAGCGGACATAATTTTTACTATTTCATATTTTAAATATTAGTGGGCCACATATTTTCAGAAACTCAAACAGACAGGCAACATATAAGCAGAATTTGGCTAGATCTTTTGTATTTGCATTAAAATAGATATTAATACCCCACGATATAAATCGATATCGTTCCACCTCTAACTAGAGTACTGAAGACTTAAAATTTTCATTTTATCATAACTTACACAGAATTCAATAAGATAAAACGAAGTTACTTGATTGATACAATTTGGATTTCTTCGAAAATATGTATTCCTACGCTAAGCAAAAACCAAATAAATTAATGGTTAACAGTTGACACCGTTTTAGCGCTATAATCGCTTTAAAGATTTGTAGTTTCTTGTCCTTTTTACCAAATTTAGTATAAATCTTGGAAAATAATTACAGCATAAAGCAGCAATTTGAGTAAATTTTGCGTTAAACGCCAAAGAGCCAAATTATAGCTAACTAAGCCAAACGATCAAATAGCAAACTAATGAAGCACTAAAGCTATCCTTCTCTCTTTCTCTTTCACTAAGAAATTTTCGAAGCTAACAAACTATGACAATCGATGCTATAGTTGCTATAAGCCTATAAATGCCTTCCAAAGATTCGAACCACCACCAACAACAACAGCCAACGTACTCGTACATACATAACTTCCCAGCCTATTTAGCGAAAATCATGAGAACATTCCATCCAGTCTGTTTTATAAATATAAAGTTGCGGCAGTCGAAAGTAATAAAGCCAGACATAAACTACGAGCGCGCTTCGAACGCAGCTCAATTGTAAGCTCTACTGTAGCTGCATTTAGTTTAGTTAGTGGTTCAGTTCAGTTCAGTACAGAAACACTGCTGCTGCTGCTTCGTTCTTAACTTGGCTAGGACATACACACAAGAAGACTTTTCTTTATACAAAAACGTTTCTTTCGCACACACACACACACACACACACATACACACGCTCACAATTTAAGTCACTAATTGAACGCTTTGTTTGACACATCGAATAAATCACACAATTTCTGAAACTAAACTCTGTGCCTGTGCCTGTGCCGGTGCCTGTATTGCTGCACAACAATGAGAAGCGGGAGGTACTCGTAGAACAATTCTGAGTGGTCGGTCGGTCGGTTGGTCTTGAGAAGAAGACAATGCAAGGTGCATTCGCCTGTGCCATGTTTATGCCAATAATATGCCATAAAATATAGAAAATGCATTGAAGAAAACAACAGAAAAAAGAAAAAAACGTATATTGGCAATGAAACACAACAAACAGCAGCTTTGGTAATCGAAAAAGAAGAAGAAGAAGTAAAGCAGAAGTAGCACAGCGCGCATACAGCCAAAAATGGTCAAACATTGTCTGGACTTGAACTTGGTGCTGTTTGCCAAGTGTTCCATCTGTGTGTGTGTGTGTGTGTGTGTTTGTGCGGAGGATCTGAATATGGCAGGCAGGAAGAAGTTTTTGGTGGCAAAAACTTTATGACTTGATCGTTTTTTGCCTTCTTTTAAAGCTTCTGCTTTAACGGCAGCAGCCAACGACAGAACGAGAACGGTGCGCATTTCATTGTTGTTTATTTAAAAATTGTTTGCACTTTGTCAGCATTCAGTGCAATTCATGTTGTCCTTGAATTGTTGCAATTGCCTGCCTGCCTGCCTGCCTGACTTGATCAACTTCAATTTAAGTTTATGAGCTTAAATAGACGCATAAGAAGTTTTTAAATTAATGTTATCGATTATTATTTTGTGTGGTCAAAAATTCGTTACAAATAATTTTTGATTAGAAAATGTATATGAATGTTTGCATTTGGTTTTTTTTTTGTTAATGCGATTCCGTTTGGAAACATATAAAAAAATATTGATATTTTAAGCGATACTCAACAAATCGAAAATTTTAGAAACATCTCAATATATCGTTGCTCTAAAAAATCAATAAAAATAATCGATATTATTGAATGAAAAATTTTATCTAAGAGACAGACAAAATTTTGAAAACGCTTATAATTGATAATGCATATTATACTTTTCGTTGATGTTAGTTATATCGTTCATTGCACATCTCTAGAAATTAAAGCAGTTGAGCAATCATATAAAAATATGATTATTTAATTTTGTTTCAATGTTTCTATTTGAAATTTTTACTTTTTTTCCTACTTAAATGGAAGTTACCATAAACAGTACGTTTTCAGTGTCATGAATTAATTTGAAAAAATTATGGCACAATAGATTCTTTTATACCCGCCACACATAGTGTGAAGGGCATATTCAGTTTGTCGGAAAGTTTGTAACGCATTGAAGGAGACGTCGTAGACCCATAAAGTATATATATTCTTGATCAGCTCGATGAGACGAATCGATTTAGCCATGTCCGTCTGTCTGTCCGTCTGTCTGTCTGTTTATTTCTTCGCAATTTTTTTTGATGAAGATATTTAGATATTACGCCGAAATTTGGAACTTAAGCTTTTCTCGGCCACGACTACTTTGTATGTTAAATCCACGCCCATTTTTAGGTGTAGCCCCCATACAAACTTACCAAAAATTTTCGAATTATGGTATTAAAATAGGTGTTATTTATACATGTATCCAGTCCAAATTGGGTAAAAACTCTTCTTATGTCATTCAAAGTCGAATCCAAGGTACCACGCCCATTCCTAGGTAAAGCCCACATACAAATTTACCGCACATTTTCGAATTTTTGTATGAAAATTGGTGTTATTTATGAATATATTCACTCAAAATTGAATAAAAACACTTTTGACGACATCCGATATCAAAAACAAAGTACCACGCCCATTTTTAGGAGTAGCCCCCACACAAATTTACTGCCCATTTTTCAATTTTGGAATTAGAATTGGTATTATTTATGAATTTATTTATTCCAAATTGGGTAAAAACACTTCTTATATCATCCAATTCCAAAACCAAGATGCCACGCCCATTTTTATATATAGCTCCCATACAAACTCACCGATTTTTATACCCTGTACCCAAAGGGTAAAAGGGTATATTAAGTTTGTGCGAATGTATGTAACAGGCAGAAGGAGGCAAGATAGACCCTATAAAGTATATATATTCTTGATCAGCATTGGAAGGGGAGTCGAACTAGCTCTGTCTGTCCGTCCGTCCGTCTGTCCGTCCGTCTGTCCGTCTGTCATGCTGTCTGACGTATGAAAACGATTATTTCGGAGACTATAGGAGATAGAGCTTTCAAAATTGAAACTTAGACTCTCCTAGACCGTCAAGTATGCACTTACAAACGGTTTCTCTAGACCCATTTTAAGGGGTACCCCCATACAAATGTACCCCCAAAATTTTGGGTTTTTGCATAAAAACGTCATTGTTTTTTATTCTAGGAAGTTCAAACTTAGTATTAATTATGTCTATGATAGTCCCAATAAAATATCCCAATATGGGTAGGACCAACAAAATTTTAGGTATAGTCCCCATACAAATTTACCCAAAAATTTTCGGTTTTTACATAAAAACGTCATTGTTTTTTATTCTAGAAAATTTAAATTTAGTATAAATTATGTCTATGATAGTCCCAATGAAATAGACCAATATGGGTAGGCCCAACAAAATTTTAGGTATAACCCCGTTCAAAGATATACCCGATTTTTTAAGTTTTTCTATGAAAATCCAATTCAATGAGGTATAGTAGTCAAATAGAACCTAACTAATGATACATTTAGATTGGGTACAGGGTATCTTGCAGTCGAGCATACTCGACTTCAGCGTTCTTTCTTGTTTTTTTTAACTTTTGTATGAAAAATTAATTTTTTTCGTCTATATATTTATAAATGTATATAAGCCACTAAAAGATCACACATAAACTATTCAAAGATTCGTGTGGCGGGTATTTATGCTTCGGTTCCACCGAAGTTAACGTTTTTCCTTGTTATAAATTATATTTGATTTTTTTTTACTTACTTTAAATACTACCCTTGCCATTCCAGTAAATCGAACAGCATTATTTCATTATTTGTAGACTTATCAAATTCATCATTTAGTTCTTTATATGTAGAGAATTTATATATTAAACAAATAAATATATTAACATCTCCAGCAAAATGTCCAAAACAACAAAAAAACAAGCAAGAACGCTTAATTCGGAAGCACCGAAGCTCAAATACCCGCCACACGAAACTTTATTCATTTCCTTGAAAAAATAAAATAATAGAAAGTGAGTTTGTATGGGACTATATGTTATAGTGGCTCGATTCTTGTCATATCGAGGCATATTCATAGGATAACAGTAGAAGTAATTTTACACAGATTGGAGTGAATATATCCATAATCAATAACTATTTTCATACAAAATCTGAAAAATGGGCGCTATGTTTGTATGTGGGCCATATCAAAAAATGGGCGTAGCAACTTTGTTTTGATATTGGATGCCATTAGAAGTGTTTTTACCCAATTTGTAGTAAATACATTCATAAATAATAACTATTTTAATACAAAAAATCGAAAAAAATGGTATGTTTGTATGGGGGCTATATCTAAAAATAGCCGTGGCACCTTGGTTCTGACATACAAACTGCCTAGGAGCACAAAAAAGCTTAAGTCTAAAATTTCAAGCTTAATATCTTTAAGACTTTCCGAGAAAAACGCATTGCAACAGACAGACGGACAGATAGACAGACGGACGAACAGACGGACATGGCTAAATCGATTCGACTCGTCGAGCTGATCAATAAAATATATACTTTATGGGATCTTCGATGCCTCCATTAAACCGTTACAAACTTTCCGACAAACTGATAATACCTTTCACACTATGTGTGGCAAGTATAAAAATAAATTCAAAATAATTTTGCATTCTTTTATTTGTAGAATATTTGTTCAGTTGACAACAATAATCAAGCCTACATAGATGGTATAAAAGATGCAAAAAAAGGAGAAAAAAGAGGAGGCTGTAGTGCAAACCGATAACAAAATACGTAACAATATTCATGCGATAATCGGGGTCAGTTACGTGTGCAACTAAAATTTTGGCACAGATATCCAAACGATTTGTTAATTTTCAATGGCATTTTAGGCACGAAGATTTCATTTTAATTTTAATTTTTTTTTTAAAGCATCACGAATATGCAATTTAATAAATAACAAGTACAATGAACTCAGTATTACAAAAAAAAAATTTTTATAAGTAACACGGTTACTTAGTCTATATTTATATTATGACTGATCGAAATAGTCGGCATTGTTTGGTTGGAGCACTAAACATTTTTTTAGATATTCTTTAATTTTCAAAACGAACTTTTCCATACTTTTCCTCTTTACTTGTTTAACGTTCATATATGTATGTATGAAATGGGCGAATTTAATTCTAGTTGGGCTTGGCGCAGTACATTTTTTTAATGCATAATTTGTTAACCGATCCATTTAATGTATACCTAACATTAACCCTGTAGCTCACATTCATTCACATTTTAATGTAAATGGGCCTTAAGCACCCGCCCACTTTTCTCATGATCTATTTTTATACCGTTATCTTTACCATAGCTATAGCTCAAATACATGCAAAAGAATCATGATTTTGTTTCGATATATGGGGCTTGGTACCGTCAATTCTTCCTATGCATTAAAATTATCCGATTTGATTAAATTGAAAAACTCAAAACTAGAGAAAGATATGATAAATTTTATTTATCGTTTATATGGACTATCTGTTTTTAATTTACTGAACTGGTCCCGATTTCCATAAACATGTACGATTATACCTAGTTTCATTTGTGGTGAATTTCGTATATCGCCTTAATGGGCGCTATGACTCCCGGTTTTATTTTCTTAGCTATTTAGATCTATTGTACTGTTATCGAGTTTTAGCAAGATTAACGCAGAACAATTCAGTTTTTTTCAATATTAGCTGAACTCGGTGTATTTCCTAAAATGTATATTTTAAGTTATATATTAATTATTGCAAAGCTGTAGGATATTCAATACGTTTTTCTTTCAATTTTGAGTAATATTTGTAGGTTACCGACAAACGTATTGTATAACGATCTTTCAAAAATGCCTTCTCTCAAGTCTCTTGGTCTGCCCATAACGAAGATATGGCTTCTCCGGTTTAAAGGCCGCATTTAGCTCAAGATAAATATTTACAAAATCTCGTGTAAGGGCTCACCCATAAAATAAATTTTCAGTAAAAACAAAAATAAACTTAATAAATAATCCATTTTTTATATAAAAACTCAAAATTTACGGTAAATTTGTGTGGGGGCTATCTACTATAGTGATCCCACCTTAAGCATGGGTCGTTTTCTGAACATGGGTTGGTGTTACAAGTGCTTAGGCTTAAGAAAATCAATATCTTCAATTACAGACAATTTCAACTTTATATCTTTATATCTTTACCGAAAAAAAATGCGTAGAAATAAACAGACAAACAAACGGACAAATATAAAAATATGTTAAAAAATCTAATTTGGGCTCCTCTTTGTATACAAAAAATATAAAAAATATCAGAAAAACAATTTCCGGTGCCCCAATATGCCACAGGTTCAATATTCCAAAAAACCTAGAAACAAAATATTCTCTTATTTTTACTTGGCACTCAGAACGGTCTTTTTTCCTATAAAGCACTAACATATCAGTTAGGCTCCCATTTTCAAAATTAGTAATTTAATTTGAAATAAATTTTTATAATCTTATAATTCTCAAATAGTTTAAGCATTAAGGCGTTAATAGGGGACATGAAAAATTAAATAATGTAAATGTATCACACGAACCAGTTGTGGCCTTTCACCACAAATTAGACAAAGACTACCGATCATGCAGAAACTTCTATATTGTTACGCTTTTATTGTATAAGAATTTCGAAATTTGGAGCCTGACTGTTTATACAGATAGAATATATATCTATATAAAGATTATTATATGCATTTCTGTCGGAATACAAATAATTAATCATTTATTAAGGCAACATAGTAATAATTAATTGGCGATATTTTTAATTTCAATTAATATTGTTGTCTTAGTCTCAACTTGGAGAACTGTTGACCTAATTTCATATTGCCATTTCGACAGAACTGCAATTGTAAAACCATCACGCTTAAATCAATAAAATAAATAATTATTTGTATATGTGCAGGCACTGCAAGAAAAGTTGAAAGCCAACAAATATATTAAACTAACTAGGCGGCTGCAACTAAACAAACAAACAAAAGGACATTTGCTGCATTTAAAAAAGGACGACAAAGGGAAATACGTGATAAAAAAAAATAAAAGAATCAAGCGCAAATTAAATAAATTATTATGGTTAAGGCAAAAAAGCTAATGATGCCAACATAAACATAACTCATACGCATATGAAAAACGATGTGCTGCGCTGCGACTGCTGCTGCTGCTGCATTGTTGAAAGTTTAAAAAAGATACAAGAAAAAAAAGGATCACTTTGTACCGCTTTACGCGAATATGTGTAGGAGAATCTCACAAGCAAGCGTTCATATTTTGGCTTTCATTGCAGTTCTTCTGCTTCAACGTCTTCAATAAATGAAAATGCCAAACATTTTGCACAATTTGTGCCTCATTGGTCTCAATAACAATTCTTCATCTTGTGTGCGCTTCGACTTGGACTTTGGTTACGACTTTGACTTTAACTTTAACTTCGATTCCATTCGATTCGATTCGATTTGGTCTGCTTTAAGTTTTTTCTCCACTTCTCCGTTGCAACATTCTCGCTGTCTACTTTTGCTGCTTGGTCAGCCATAATTGATGTTTCCGAATGCCACTAAATTATCAATTGACCATAAATTTGCTCATTACGCGTGCAGAGCGCGGCATACGTACCACCACCAAAGCGATGTACTGAATGCATCTGATGTGGAATAAAATGAAGAAGACAAGTTTTGCACTAAGCGTAAGCGCTGAGTTCACTGATGGCTTCCTTAGTTTTGAAAGAAAATGCTGGGAACAAAATTATTTCAATAGAAACGAGGCTTAAATACTTTTTTTTGTTAAAACTCTTAAGAAAAAACAAAAACTGCGGACGGATATACAAGTTTGTACTAAAATTTTTATAGGATTCTACCAACCAGAAATATTTATTTTCAAAAATCTGTATGGGAAAGCGCTTCGGTACTTATTTATCTATTTATCTTTTTTATCTAAATTCCAAAAAAAAAAAAATCTAGGACGGACGGACGGATCTACTTTAAAGCTGCCATATGTAACAAACTTCTTAAGAAAATTATTATAACATTAAAACTAAATTAAAAGGGTACAAGAAAGTCAACTTTTTTTCATTTCATTTAAGCGTTTAAATACAAAAAAAAAAAAATAAATATTCTAGTGCAGCATTTTCTCTCAACGTCGGTCTTAACTCATGAGCAACTCATGCCGCAACGTTTAACCTATGCCGCAGCAGTTTATACTTCTGTTGTGTCTCATCATCATTTGCCATTGTTGCTAGTTGGCGTATTAAATAATTTTTATGCAGCAACATTTTGCGCTGTGGCATTCAGGCACGTTTTTTTTTTTTTTTTTTGTTTGTTGTTTTCCTTGCTTCAAGAGTAACAAATTGTTGTTTATTGCTGCTAAGTGTTACTATTTTGAAAATGTTGCTATGCGATATGATATGTTTGATGACGTTTTTCGTTTTTTTTTTTTATCTGCCTCGTCTTATAATTCTTAAATGTGGTATTTGTTTTAATTTGCCTCATTCTATTTTACTGTATTACTTGCAACATGAATTATGTTGCTACAATATTTATTAATAGCTTGCAACATTTGTTTGTATGTTTAAAAGCAAAAAGTTATTTAAGTTGGCAACATTGATACACTTGTTTAGAACTGTTATTAATAACTGTTATCGACTTTTAAGCATTTTCTCTGTTAACATTAAAATGAACTGTTAAGTAGCTTCATTTGTTGAAAAAAACATTGTATGCTATTAGCTAACACCTATACACACCTAGAATTCGAAATCAGAGACCACAAAAATCCGCAAGTGACGTGTTAAATACCAAATAAGTTTTCATAGAAAAATCTAACATTTTCTTTGCTTTTTGTAAGGCAAAAATCCTTTAAAATGGAGCTAGAAAAAAATAGGTTATGAGCCTTCTTGACGTTTCCGGACATTTATGAAGAGGACACCCCAGACAATTTTAGAAGATATCGAAAGTTGCATTTTGCAGTACAAATATCAAAATGACCTTCTTATATTCAATGAAATCGAAGTTTTTCCCATCATTGATCATTGATATACAGACCAAAATAAATCAGTTCTAACTTCATTATCAATGCTGGCTGTCTTTATCAATGTTGATCGTTCATTATATAAATTTTAAGGGGTAGCCCCACAGAATCCTAATAAAATTGATTTTTCCCTTAGCTATGTCTCTCACACCAATTTCGAAGCTGCTATGCATGCTCTTAGAACTCAAGCCCTGAACAGCGTTGTACTTTATGACTTTAGTCACACAAACATCTTAAAACTCATTCCTGGCATCGAGAACTGCAAGATAACAGATTATATGACCACGGTTATTCACTTTGGCAGAAACTTTTGTTCTGCTTTCCAGTCGTAGATTGGACGGGTGGGGTTCTAAGTTCCACAAAAGCGATGGATCGCTTACCGAAACAGGTACTCGGTCACAAAACCAAGATCTCTGTTGCAATGGGTGCCTGGCCTACGGTCTTTAAGTCTAAGATTCATGCCATTAAAGTCTGCGCCCATCATCTGCTGATTCATGGTCCTAGGGATGCATAAAACATTACAATTTTCTCTTATAATCAAGCAGCTATCTAGGCACTTACTTCATATAATTTTTTATCTAGTTTAGCTCATCAATGTTATGATACACTAATACATCTCTCTAAAGGCCGCAAAGACACAATCTGCTGGTTCCTTGGACACAGAGCTATTGAAGGCAATGAAATCACAGACGAGCTCGCTAGATCTGGCTCATCCTCGATCTTCTTTAATACGAGCCTTTATGCGGGCTTAGCTGGGCTTCCGCCTAACGTTTAATCAATAGGTTCTCTGTAGAATCTCTTCATCATTATTAGATGCAATATCCGGGTCTACAACAAACTAAGCAGTTAGCTAGCCCCAATTTCCCCTAAATACACTCGCTAACTGGCTACCTCACTGGTCACAATCGTGTGAAATACCATCGGAACAAAATAGGCTTGTCCGCAGAGACAAATTGTAGACTTTGTTTGGAGGATGAGGAAACAAGAACACACATGCTTTGTGATTGTCCCCTTATATTTGATTATTGGAAATAATCGATTGTTGATGATTGTAAAAATAAATCGATTGTTGCTGACTAATCATGATTTTTGATTTTATAACATTTCATAATTTTCGTATAACTAAAAAATATGAAAAGTGAAGACTTTTGTTTTTTTTTTTTGCTTCTCACTTGGAAAAAGCTTATTAACACACTTGCTTATCAATGCCGAGACTGACCTCTATATCAACTACTTGATTATTGATTAAATAATCAGTTGATTAAACAATTGTTGATTCTTCAACTAATTGATCCATTGCTAACACAAAATAATTGAT
Organism: Leucophenga varia; assembly: GCA_018903435.1. Lineage (NCBI taxonomy): Eukaryota > Metazoa > Arthropoda > Insecta > Diptera > Drosophilidae > Leucophenga > Leucophenga varia. The sequence goes on along the minus strand of JAEIFJ010000338.1, from coordinate 6,460 downwards.
TGTGCATTGATTAATCGATTAATCACACAGTCCTAATTCACTATGTTTAATCGCTGTTTCACCACAACTGATTAAATCAGAGTCATCTTGACTAAGCATACTCTACTGCTTATGAGGGAAGCAGAGACGATTCTGTGTCGCTTAACCTAACCATTTTCTTTCGGGCTTAGATACAATAGACTCCAGTGGAGTCTCAGTGCTCTTTCTTCTCCAGTTTCGATAGGGATGTATGGTGGCTTGCTTGAGTCTCCACTTTTGCGCTGACCACTTGCTTGCTTTGCGGTCTCGTCTCAGACCCTACGTCAGGCTATTATGGTTATGGTTAAGCTAGGATCTCTAAATTTATTAAAAATTATGTCTATAATAGTTCCAAAAAAAATAAATTTCTTAATTCGAGAGAATTGATATGTTCCTGGAACTTAAAAAAAAAATTTAATATATTCAAATACGTTCAAAATAAGTAATATTCCAGGCACAAACAAGCTGAAGTTCCCATATGCAATATTCGACATTATGATTAACATATCACGTTGTAGTCACATTTATTTAAAAAAAATAAAAGAAACGTCTGACACCCCCACTAGTTTTGAGTCTCTTTGTATTTTTTTTTTTTTTTTTTTTTTGACTGGCAGCAAATCACCTTTTGTTAGCCTTTACTAGAAATATTTTGTACTTTGTTTGTGCATAAATCGACGGCGACGTTTGGTGAAGCAAAATATTAGCACCAACTGAATTTTAATGCGAAAAACTCGAGTTGAAGTGTTGGAGTTTAGAGTTACTTTTTTTTTTTGTTGTTTTTTTTTATTTTATACCTGACACATCTTGCCTAATGGGCAACTAATATGCGCAAAATGACTTGAAGGCGAATGGTGTGAGAGTCAAGCGTTTGGACCTCAAATATTGTAAAGACCAGACAGTCAGACAGTTGAATTGAGTGTTGCACAGCTTGTTTGAAACACGAATTGTGCCTCCCTAAATATATGCGGCACGATCAACAAAGTTGAATACTTGGCAACGATTTGTGCAGCATATGAAGTCACTCACTTTAACTGAGAAACTGACAAACCATGTTGCAACATATTTTTTTTTCTATAGAAAAAGGGGGAAGTTTATTTTAGAGCTGGCGGATATACATATACCTTATTCCAGCTGACATGGACTTCGATGACTTTACCATGATCTCTGCAGCACCGTCGCACTCAATAATAGAAGAGAAGCATGATCTTTATAATCACGATGTTTTTTTTTTTTTTTTTTTTGTGTGTGTATGCCGGTGAGTGTGGCGCTGCAAGTTGTTGTAGGTGTCAATAACTTTCAAATGGCATGCCACAGACAGACAGACAGACTCAGCTACAGCGGCAGGATATATGAGTATTCTTATAGACAAAGTTAGGTGCAACTTCAGCTCTGCGCAGCTCATACCTCTCGATTTGCACTCTCGTTTGATATGTAATGTAAATTTATGCATTTTTGAAGTTTTAATAATGTTGCTCGTTAGCCATGCTTTGTTAAAAGTTTGTTTTCATTTTCACTTGGCTTAACTTTAGTTTTAAATGCTTAAAGGTATATACGAGTAGTATGCTGCTGCTGCTGCTCAACTTTAGCGCTTCCTGCTCTCAGACAAAGTTTTCGATTTCAATATGCGCGTCATGAATTTGTACAGCATTCTCTGTTATATGTCCCTCCGTCAGTCTGTCCGTCTGTCTGTCTGTGTATATCGTGTTGCAGCCATTTGTTGCATGTTGCTTTATCATTTGAATTTGTTACTGTACAGCTGAGTATGACAATGGCGCTTTTTTGTTGTTGTTGTTGTTGCAGCATACTCGTACATATGTTGCAAATCGTTTAAAAATACAAAAGTGAAAACATATTTTGCATTTAAATGTATTTCATGTTTATCGATTTTTTTTTCTTTTAATATTTTTTTTGTTTTTTTGCATATTAGCATTTCTGGTATTTTTTAGTGTTAAAAGTTTTGTAAAATAAACAGCTGATGAAGCTATTAAATGTTATTTTAAATTTTATTACATCAAATATTGCTTTTTCTTTGTGTTTTTTGGTTATCTAAAAGTGTAGTCTATTATTTTTTATTGAAAATGTCTGTCGTCTTGTTCAACACTTGCACTTTTTTTCTTTTTTTTGTAGTTAAGTAAGTCTCTTTAATTTTATTGATATGCAAAAATCGTGATTTCATATTAAATGCAAATATAAGATTAAAAATAAAAAAAACACAGAAGTTTTGCTACTCTTTTGAAGACATGAAATGCAGCTGTGAAGCAGTAATTAAGCAGTTAATCCAATGTTTCTTTTCGAAACGCACTAAAAAAGAGACTCCAAAGGAGTACTTGTAAGCTACTAAATAAAACTCTTTATAAATTAAACAGCCGAATTACGCGGCCTGGCTCGGATGTCGCAAATAGTTGTATTCAAATATTTTTGGGATACCAACTAGTTTCTCCAACCACCCACTTTTCAATTAATTATACTTTTTCCGTTCGTTAATACCCAGTTTCTGTACATTCCCCCGTTTCTATTATCATGTAAACTTAGCTACAATCTTCTAGCTCAAATACTTGAAAAAAATGGCCACGACAAATTTTTTCAAAAGGTCATATTCTTGCCGATCTAAGCATTATGAAATTGCTCGAAAATTTTGTACTAGAGGTTTAAGGTTCGACTAAAAAAAAACTGTATACTCGGAATTTTCAGGAGAGACCCAAAATCTGGATTTATGGTCAAAAACTTTTCTATAATGTATATTTTTGAAAAGAACGTATATTTACGAGTATATATACGAGTAATACTTGCTGTTGACAATCCCGATGACCGACGCCATAACATTTTCGACCTATTAGGCCTCCCTCGGCCGCTTCGGCTTCAGGTTATTGCCGGGCACTCATTCTGTTTACTGGTGTGTAAAAGTGGATCCAGGTATGATCAACAGTTACCAACCGACGCCAAAAGTTCGCCCGATTCCGCATCAGTAAATCGAACACACTTTCGAAGTGCTCCAGCGTTCGTGTTTCGTGAAAAATAAGGCAATAATTGTGAGGTTAAAATACCCAAAAACAATATATACAAAAAAAATCTTTTGTAGTTTTTACCTCAACTTTTCTCAAAATCATGAATGCGCACAAAACTGCATCGGAAACCAATCCCATATAAAAACAAGGAAAAACGTTAACTTCGGTAGAACCGATGCTCAAATACCCGCCACAGAAAATTTTAATTAGTCCATTTATGATCATCTACGACGTATTATATTCCAGAAAGGGGTTGGGTGGGGAATACTCAAGTTGGTGCTCAAGAATTAAAAGCATATTCGAAAAATGTTTAGGTTTAAATGAAGATATAACAATAATTTTCTTGGAAAAATAAAAAATGTGGAAGGGAATTTGTATGAGGTCTCAAGCCATTTTGGCCCGATTCTTGCCTTATCGGTATTATATTCATATGATGACAGTAGAAGTGATTTTACCCAGATTGGAGTGAATATATTCATAAATAAAACATTTTTCGTACTAAAAACTCAAAAATGGGCGGTATATTTGTATGGGGGACTATACCTAAAAATAAGAGTGGCATCTTGTTTTTCATATTGGACACCATTAGTAGTATGTATGTTTGTATGGCTACACCTAAAAATGGGCGTGCACCTTGGTTTTAACATACAAAGAAGTCGTAGCCGAGAAAACCTTAAGTTCCAAATTTCAGCTTAATATCTTCATATCCTCACCGAAAAAAATGAGTACAAATAAACAGACAGACGGACATGGCTGAATCGATTCGTCTCGTCGAGCTGATCAATAATATATATACTTTATGGGGTCTCCGATGCCTCCTTTAATGCGTTTCCAACCTTTCACACAATGTGTGGCGGGTATAAAAAAAACAAGAAAGAACGCTGAAGTAGAATATGATCGACTCCAACAAACCCTATTACTAATTTTCATATACCTTACTTTATTGTATTAGGGTACATTTGTATAGGGCCATACCCATGTTGCTATATTTTATTCAGACTATTGTAGGCATATTCCATACTAAATTTACAGTTCAAAGATAACATAATACAGAAGTATTCATCAAAAAACAAACATTTTTGGGTAGATTTGTATGGGGTTACCCCTTAAAAGTGTTGCTAAAGAAAACCGATGATCACTTGATGGCTTAGAAGAATCTTAGTTTTAAATATGATGGCCATATCCCTTATAGGGTCTGATATAATCATTTCCATATGGAAGAAGTCAGGACGGACGGACGACTGGACACAGGAACTTCTCTTTCAATGCTGATCAAGGCATGGTAGACCCTGTAAAGTATACATTTTTTTTTTGTTTACAGGGTCTACCATGCCTTCTTCTGCCTGTTACATACATTTTACAATCCCTTTTTCTTTCCAAAAAAAACTATTGACGTATGATATCGGTTCGATAAATTGATAAATCGTTGTTCACTTTTTCAACACTGACGAGAACTCAGTTTCAGTGAATAATGTAATTCTATTTTAGGTTTAATTTTCTACACAATTTTATCCATTAGAGTTTTCTATTTCCCACTTATTTTTTTATAAGCTTTCATACTTTCATTAAATCCAATCCAAAGTAAGCTTAAATCAAAGCAAAAATTAAAAATACTAAAAGTAAAAGAAAAAGAAAAGAACTAAAATAAGATAAATGAAATCCAACCAATATCATGCCACTGTCTAATGGTTTCTGTTTTTATTTTTGTCTGGACGTTGTCTATTGCATTTTTATTTCTCGATTTAATATTCCTTCTCATTCCAACAACTTCAATCTTACTCATCGGATGCTTTTAGGCGAAATACATGCTATGAAGCAATATAAAAAAGAAAGTTAAATTCACAGATGCTGTTGCATAAAAATCTTTTTTTTTTTTTTTTTTTTTTAAGAAAAGTTAAAAGCTGTGCAAAGATGGCGTAAAGGATGGCAAATTGTTAGCAAGGATACAATATTGTATAGCAACAGCAACAGCAGCAGCAGCAGTAATGGCAACGAATGAAAAATAAAAGTGAAATATAAAATGTTGAGCATCAAAAGTCGCAGTTAAAATGTCTAGAAAATTTTTTTATGCATTAAATAAATGAAACAACACTTTTTTGTCTAAAGTTAAGTCGGCAAATAAATGAAAAATGAAAAAAATGTAAAATATACAATACAGGGTGTGAGTAACAACATTGTATAGAAATTTGTGTTGAGAAGTGAGAAAGGTGACCAGTGTGCGACGATGACGACGTTGATTTGCGAGAGAGGTCAGTCAAGTGTGGCTAAATTAAAAATGCAGCAAAGTAAACAATTTTCAGCTTTTTTGTCAAGAACATTTTTTTTTATTTTATTTAATTTTTTTTTTTTTTTGGTGTGCAGTCTTTTTTTTTAGGTTTTTCCAAAGTGGGAATTTGTTTTTAACTGGGGAAATTAAATCTTTATTTTTTTTTCTTCTAAGGCTTTTTGATTTATGAAGTGTAAAAAAAAATTAAAAAAAAATTTTTTTTAAAAAAAAATGTTTGAGAGTGTAAATGTTGGGGTTTGTTCCCCACCCAATATGAAATTTTTCCTTTTAAGGGATTTTATATTTATATTTTGTAATTAATAATTAATATTCGGTGGAACCGGAGGCTGAAATACTCGTTACACAACACTTATAATAGTTTTTATGCTCACCAGGTGCTTAGATACGATTTTAAGATGAATTTGGTCAAATTTGTATGGAGGCTTTATGTTATATTAGCCTGATCCTTACCATTTCTAAGGATTTTTTTTTTTCTCAAATTATAAATGGTCTCATTTAGTAATAATTAATGTTTTCATACAAAAACTCGAAAGATGGCAGCAAGTTTGTATGAAGGCTATAACTGAAAATAGGCGTGGCACCTCAATTCTGACGTACAAACTAACTAGGACCTCAAAAAGTTTAAGTTTAATAGATAGACGGACAGACAGACAAATACATGGCTAAATGATTCGTCTCATCGAGTTGATCAATAATTTATATACTTTATAGGGTCTCCGATGCCACCTTTAATGCGTTGCAAATGTAGTCAACCTACACTTTGTTATTTTTTATACCTGTCACACAAAGTGTGAAACAGGTATACTCAGTTTGTCGGAAAGTTTGTAACGCATCAAAGGAGGCGTCGTAGACCCTATAAAGTATATAAATTATTGATCAGCTCGATAGACGAATCGATTTAGCTATGTCCGTCTGTCTGTCCGTTTGTCTGTTTTTGCTGCGCGATTTATTCGCTCAGTTTTAAAGATATTGGGCTGGATTTTAAACTTAAGTTTTTTCTAGCTCCTGTGTACTTTCTATGTTAAAATCAATGTGTCACGCTCACTTCAATGTATAGTCCCCATACAAACGAACAACATTTTGTCAAGTTCTTATAAGAAAAAAAAATTATTTATAGAGCTAATGGCTTCAAATATGGTACAAATAATTT
>JAEIFJ010000337.1:0-13486 GCA_018903435.1 Leucophenga varia | reverse complement strand
ATTCTTGCTCAAGATCACTAGCCGAGTCGATTAAGCCAAATTTGGAATGAAGGCTCCTGTTTACCCGGCGCAGATGAAGTTTATTTCAAATATTGGGTGCCACGCCCACCGCCCCCAAAAATAAATAATTAAATTTTTAAGCTGATTTGTGAGCGACATATAAAAGATACATCATTCTGAGTAAAACCGTACTTAAACTCATTATAGGCATTAGCCAAAGAATCATCTAATAGCTTTGGGCTTTTGAAAAGAGCAGACAATGATCATCAATGGTCGTATGGAAATAAGTAAGCTTTACATTAAAGTGCATTTCCCTGGCTCAGTGATAAACACGACATTGCCACAGTGTTTAGTTAAAGTCTATCTAATTCTCAGAAAAATCAACCACAAATTGCACCCACTGCTGTCTTAGTTAACTGTATTCTTTTATTATTTCCACAATGGCACTATAACTACCGTAAAAAAGACAATCATTCCCAATAAGATCAAAATCGTATCCTTCCAGAGTATCCACTTTAATCGACCGTACGAATCGTGGAACAACAGACACAGCTCAATGGAACAAGGGAAAACTATATTCAGCAAGGAGATCGAAAAAGTGCCAACCAATGTCAGAAGTGGACCCAGATTGGGGGAAGCTATAGCATTGATGGTTACTATGAACAAATAGATAGTCCGAAGAATATATTCCACTCGGTGAGGATGCTTCAAGTTCATCTTGACAAGATAATGATTACAAATAATATCAATGACGACGTAGCCGGTCAAGGGAAAAGATAGGAAGACAGCACACGTAATCATAAACTTGATGATCTGCGAAAGACTGAGCAAAGATTTATCATTATATGTAAAGATATTCTTCAGTGACTACTCACACTTCATTCTGGGGAATGTTTAGGGTAACGGTAGCTTTCACATCGTGACCGTAGCGCCAGAAGCCAAGAAATCCAAATGATACACAAAAGATTATAAAAACTATGGCACCCCTGTTGAGGATTCCGAACCGGCCAAGGTAATCCCCTGGCTTTTGCATTTTTGCTTCAACAGCAAGCATCTGTGGAGGATGGAAAATATATCGATTTACAGGTAGCGCTTTATATCAATGGATACCTACCCCGCCCACTGAAGAGATGGCGAACAGAGTAACACCCATCATAACGGGGATATCTTGAGGTTTAGTCGGAAACAGATCCCGATCGCTAATGGGTCCTAGGCCATCAAAGAAATACCATAAAATGGAAAATATTCCAATAAAATACAAAAATGTCGCGACTATGTTGGAGGGTACTAGGTACTTTAGTTCGCGCAGCATAAAAAAAGGCCACAAACAGAGTCCTGCCACTGCGATGATAAGTCTGACATCCCGCTGTACACCATGATGATCTAACAACTGCTTCGTATTTAAGGCGACAAACACAAGATACACGACACAGACGCCATAGTGTGAGAGGCCAAGAACAATATCGACGAAGTGGCCTGATGCTTTGGACAGACATCGCAGCAAATGGGGACCCTCTTGAAAGGCGTAGATCATTGTTTCAGGGAACGTCATGTAGGCAACCTGGTTGCGAGCCGCTGAAAGAACCATAAATTGGATCTGCAATCAATGTAGACTCTGTTATAGACGTATGCAACATTGAACAGGCGAAGTACCAGCAGTTGTATTCCATATACTATCAGAATAATGCCAAGTATGGTCAGCAACGTTCCGCCAATTAGGCCCGTATAATGGTAGGCCAGGGGCACAGAGAGAAGACCAGTTCCTAATACATATCTTATCAGGGCAATGAGAGCCTCAGTATTTCTAGCAATAAACGAAAGTGACAGTCGAGCACGCCATAGTTAGTTTGCGTAGCCTTTTCTGATCATTAAATAGAAGATATCCTTGGCTCGATGAAATCTGCAAGAATATCTAACAAATAAGTTGACTTACGTAAGCGGTTTGGTCACAACCCGATTTGCATATGGATCATAGCTAAGGGACACGATTAGAATTCTGAGTTCTTAAGCAATCGCATTTTTAAACTTACTCTGTCATAATACAACTAATAAGCTAGGTGAATCTACAAAGAATTTCTAAGAATTACAGCTAAAAAAATTTGAAATATTTTAATGAAAGATCGAAAACAAATATGAAATAAAATGTACAAGTTTTAGTAGAAATTTAGATGCGACTACTCAGTCATTTCTCGCCAGGTGGTTAGAGATGACATGCTGCCGGTAATGCCGCCAATCAGGCCGATAAAAATGATTAAAAGTGAACGCCAGAGTAAATAATTTAATGGACCATATCCTTCAGAGTAGCAGACGCATATATTAATAATGCCAGGATAGATTAAAGCCAGGTGAGACAGAAAAAGCGAACCAACAAATGCGAGTAACAGTTCAAAGTCGGGAAAGGCGATGGCGCACAGCACACTGGCAATAACCATGGCCATCCGGATCGGAAACTCCATTGAGATACAGTGATCATCGGAGAAATTCGGCTCCAAATACTCATGCCAGATGATGTCGATGGAGACATAGCCCGATAGCGGATAACTCAGCACTATAGCAATCGAAAACATGATAATGGCAAGCTGCCCAAAGCTGTGGAAAGCAGGATAAGGCTCAATTGGAGTAACAAGAGTTGATTAGACTAGCTACAGACGTTTCATCATTTGGTATATTGCTGAGTACGGAGCCCATCGTATCGTCGCCATACTTCCAATAGCCCATCAAGCCGAAGAACATATAGAAAAGCACAACCGCCCCAAAGGCTCGATTGAGTATGCCATTAAACCCCAAGTAGTGATCGGGATTGATCATATGGGCATGCACCGTTAGTATCTATATGTAATCACTGTAACTAATTAGAACTATTAGTGGATACTCCATTGCCTTTACCATGCCCAATGCTTCTATGGAAAACATAAGCGTGCCAAAGAATATCGGTATTTGCTTCCAATCCTTGTAGGCTTCACGTTCCTCCAGCAAATTTGGCAGCTCGCAGTTCATATAATGTAAAGCAAAGATAAAACCTATCAAACAGATATCTTGAGCTGAAGGTACCTGTCTTCAAATCTCTACTCACCAAACAACATAAGGCAATTTGCGGCAATGGCAAAGGGCACGAGATACTTGAGACTGCGTACGAGAAATATCAACAGCAAAGGAATAGTGAGAAATGCCATATAGATACGCGTATCCATCGGTTTTATATACATATCTCCCAGGGTCTTAAGATTCTTAGCGACAAAGCTGATATAAACGCAATTCACACCGAAATGAGAAAAGCAAAGGAAGAAGTCCACCTGATAGCTTTTTGAAGAAGGGAAAGAATCAAAGTAATTTATTTAAAAACAAGTAAGAAAGCTTAAGTCAGAGAACTCAACTGTATTATACCCTCTAATCAGCTATATAACCTTGCTTTAATGCATTTTGTATTGCATACTTGCAGGGGACTGCTTGGAAATCACTACGCCCTTGATATTCAAGATATTCAATTGCATTTTATCGATTCACGAGTGAATAAACTCGATCTACTTCCAATTATAAGACATAAAATACCTCAAAGATCTAAGTTAGATGGGCAGACGGACAGATGGTTGGAGAGTATAAAACCCTTCTGGTAGCTGGTCTACTCGTATAAACTATCCCACTTTATTCAGTTCATCTCTTGCTTACCCCATCAGCGTGCTCAGCGGTCGAAATACAGACGGTCCACTCCTCATGGCCAAATCAATAGTATCGCTATAGCTAAGCATGGGCACTTGATATAGTTTGGTGAGCTTAATTCTGTCTCTAAGCTGATTGGATTAGCAGCAGTAGGTTAATGAGAGCAAATAATGAATAAAAAAGAAGTAGCCTACCAGCATTTGGACAGAATGAGCCATAATGCCGCCAAAGATCACAGTGATGATCAGTCCGACAAGCCAGCCCACATTGGCGAAACCCTTCGGCATGGCCAGACAGCCGGTGCCAAAGATGCACTTTAGCAGCTCAATGAAAGCTTCCTGATCGCTAAGAGATACATAGGTATAATTCTGTTATTGATCAACTGTATATACATATTGAATATCATACGTGATTGGTCCACTTGCAACTTTTGTACGGAACAGTGAAATTCCCCTAAAAGAACAAAGGCTTATGGGTTATAATCTCTTGAGTAATTGAAGCGAACTTACACCAGACGCTTCAATAGCAGATATGCAGTTGCATAAAAGGGTTTGCCGAGGCTGTGATCCTGAATCATGGCTTAGCAGATGAATCGATTGGCTCCTTAGACTACTTTATATATATATATAGATATTTAAATATATATATATTGCTTGCTTTTTTTTTCACTCAATTCTCAGCGCCAACTCAGTTGGCAATTATGCAAAATGGGCAGAAAGAGAGAAAAGGCAAGGCAGCTGAAAGGACTCTACTACGAACTACTCTTCTTGGATTAATAAAGAATACAACTTGAAAGAAGATTTCAATACTGCAGGTATATACATGAAGTTGTTCCACTTTGTTAGCATGGCCCAGAGCATTGATTCATTCCAGGAAATTCAGCAGGAATCCGCTGTGTGGGCGTTTAAGGCCCCAGCCAAAGTGATCTGAGTATCCCAAAAAAGGGGGACCATCTTCGCTGTTGCTGCTACCTTAATTATGCAGCAGCCCGCTGGCAATGCGAGGCAACGACTCGCCAAGCTCGACCACACAGTTCCTTCCTAGGCACACTGGCCAGCCATAAGACAAACTAATTAGTGTGGCCAGCGCTGTCGCTTTGCACGCATTTTTCACATGCCTCGCGCTGCTGGCACTGACCATAAATCGAGTATACCCGTTCCCGTGCCCGTTCCCCTGCCGCACATCGATGCGATTGGCACAAAGTACAGTTTCTAGTTAAATCTGAGGCCGCATTGTGTGCGGCCCATCGAATGCCGCCCGCTGTGCCGTGTGCCTGAGAACGAGTGTGAGCACGAGTCCAAGTGTGAGTGCGATTCCAAGTGCGAGTGCGAGTGCGAGTACTTGTAATATATACAATTGTGTACTGCCTGCCCTCCCTCTCTACACCCCCCTGTCAGCTTACCTCACTAAGAGAAACCTCCCCTCGATTTTGTGTTGGCGGAAATGTTGTTTTTGCTATGCAAATTCAGTTGGTGCCCCTTTTTGCATTTGGCAAGTGTCTTTTGCTGCGTTGTTTATTTGTTTCTGCCGGGGCCAAGTCAGGGGTCAACTACGCATTTGATTGCTGCGTAGTCGTAGTGCGGCTTTCCACCTCCCGCTCCTCCTCCTCCTTCTTGCTAGGCCTCCAAGGTGAGTTGCGCAACTTATGCGGGAGGTCAGCGAATTGAAATTTTCAAGACAACAATAATAACACTAGAAAGACTGAAAAAACACTGGAACTAGAGCTCTAGTTGGGGGCAGTTCAAGTAAATTTTAAATTGAGAACTTAGGGGGGCACTTTCAATCATCTGCATTTAATTCATAAATGAAAAGAGATCATCAAAGTCAACTAGAGTTTAAAAGCTTTCTCTGCAAGTGTGTGAAATAATTCCAATTTAATAACCAGCTGGTGTATATGTTTCCTAACAGTTAACTGATATGCCCTGCCCACTGTTTTGCAGGGTATTTTAGCGCGCAACGGCATGGCAACTGGCATTTAAATATGCGCATTGGCAATTGCATTGCAGGCGTGTACCACGCTGCGTATGAATTTTCAGTGAAATTAACATACTAATGACAGTTTGGGCCGCCCTGTACAAGGGTGCCTGCCCGCCCATAGATGACGATGATGGTCGTCCACCCGACACGGACATCAGCTGTGCCGAGTCGAAGCCGAAGAAGTGGGTCAGCGACAGCCAGTCGAACTTCGCATGTGGTTCAATAATTCCAACAGTAAATGCTAAACTATGCGCATAGATTGTCAACGCGCCAAGATGCTTAGCTGATTGCCAGCGACGAGCAGGCGAGGATTGGATTGGAGCTGCCGCTACTGTTGTGGTTGCTGCTGCTGCGTCATTAAAGTGCAGACAAATGGCAACGGCATGTGCGGCACATGTCAAACTGCAGGCAGCCAGCAAATGGCAACAGGTGAAAATGCTGGAATTCTGATTATCTGCTGCTGCTGCTGCCTGGCTGCCTGTTGCTGCTGCTGGTTTGGCCCGCTGCCTACCTGCTGCCAATCACCGCGGCAACTGTTGCAACTGGCAACTTAAACTGTAACTTTCGACGATTTGTCGTTGGACTCGAGAGTGGCGACGACTGAGGCTGTGTTGACTGTTTGCCATTTGCTTTTTTTGCCAGGCTACTTTGATGTTTGGCTACAAAACTATCAACTTAAATACACAACAACAACAGCAGCGGCAGCAACATGCGCATAATTATGCTGAGGCTGCTGCTGCTGCTGCTGCTGCTGCTACCTGCCAGCAACATGGGTGCAACATTCCATTTGTCATTTGTTGTGGGCAGCACACACGTGACACGCCCACATTCAATTTACAGCCGGAAGTGTGGGTGTGCACGCTCTTTGATATACCAACTTTGACTACTCTGATTTCAAGCCCCTCTTGGCCCTGCTCTCCCCCCGCTCCCTCTCCAAACTGGAACTCATTTGGCCGCGCATAAATCAAAAATCGCAGCAGCAACAACAGCAGCAGCAATTTCTGTGCAGGCCACTCAGCAATCGCAGCAGCAACTCCCGCATAAAAAGTATGAAAAACGCATATAATGATTGGCTTCACAACAGCAGCAGCAACAGCATCAGCAGCAGCAGCAACAACAACATCAGAAACATAATAGCCCCATTGCCCTGGCCACGTAGCAGCAACAGCAGCAACAGCAACAGCACAGCAGCAGCAGCAAAAAGTGGGAGGATGCAGTGAATTTTCTCCCTCGGCAAAACTTATTTTTTAGCTTCGGCTGCCGTTTGCTTTGTTGCATGTTGCTGTTGTTGCTCGCTCCTCCACTGCTGCTGCTGCTGTTGCCGTCTGTCGGCCCGTTTGCCTTTTTGGGGCCGTCAGGCATTCGCCTAAGCGGCAGGTTCCTGTCTGCGCTGTCTGGAGCCCAGCATCAGCGACGTTGACTGCATTTTTAAGCGCGCTGCGCATAAAATAAAAGCAGATTGCAGCAGCAGCAACACAAGCTACAGCAACAGCAGCAGCTACAACAGTCTCGGCAGCAACTTTGCCTCGGGCATTGGGCGCGCGTCGTTTCTTCAATGAAACGAGTAAAAGTGCAGGATGCTTTGTTGTCCTGCCCCATCGGAACAGCTTCTGCATCAGCAGCAGCAGCAGCAGCAGCTAATTTCCAAGATCGCAGCAAAAAAAGGAACGCAGCCGAACCCCAAGCGAACCCCAAGCGAACCCTTTTGCCTGCAATTGCCGCAGATCTTGTGCGATAATGATGCAAGTTAATCATTAGCTTGGAACGTGTATTATGCGATTATTAGTTTGCCTGCCCAAGGATTACTACTCTCCCTCTCTCTCTCTCTCTCCTTCCTTCTCTCTCTCTCTCTCTCCTTCTCTCTTTCTAGCTGCTTTTCTGTGGGCGTTCAGCTTGGCAATTTTTAAGTAATTTTCAATTTCCGTTTGCCATATTCCCAGCGCGATTCTTCTTCCCCCCGTTCCCCGCTCTGCCAATGCGTAATGCGATGCTCTTTGGACTTTTCAGAGCACATGTAGCAATTTGTCAACGTTGTTGGCAACGCGACTGGCAGCAAGTACGTAGGCAAATCTCTGCGGCAACATGTTGCTGCAACATGTAAGTTGTCAACGTTTTTTAAGAATCAATTGCCGCCCAACGGCAGCGGCAGCAATTCGATATTGTCGTTGTGGCTGCGGCTTGGCGTTGGTGTTGCTGCTGCTGCTGCCCGCCTTCTGGCTGCCGTCTGTCAGCAACATGTTGCCGCCGCCGTCTCCCCTAGCTAAGTTATGGCCACACACGTTGCGCGGGGCGGCCTTGAGAAGCAATGCGAAGAGTACTTTGAAAAAATCATTGCAGAATTTAAATAAGCAGACGAAAAAAACAGCAACAGCAGCAGCAACAACAAAGGTGGAAGGCATATTTTGCGGGCTGCACAATTGACGTGCAACATGATTTTGTAGGCGTGCAACATGCGCATGCGCAACAGCCGCAACTTTATCAGATTGCCGCTGACTAAAGTCGCTTATAGTCTGCGCTTTTTTTGTGGCTCGTTGTCGACTGTCAATTGTCTTGTGGGCGTAGCAGCAGCAGCAGCAGAAGGCAGCAACTGCAGGCGGCAACTGCAGGCAGCAGCAGCAACAGCTAAGGCTGCCCTCGCACAGCTCTGAACTATATCAATGTCAACAGCATTATCACACTGTGCTGTCAATATACGCAAATATACACAGAGTTACTGCAGCAACAACAACAACAACAACAAGAAGAAGAACAACAACAACGGCAGCAACTGCAATCAAGCGACAAGCACTTGCAGCAGTAGCAACAACAACTGCAACAATGCCACAGCTAAGACAAATAAATGCGTGTTCCTGTCTCGCTTGCTGTGCGTGTGTGTGTGTCTGTGTGTGTGTGGTGTGTGTGTGCGTATGTGACACTCGTTAACACGAAGTGGAACTTGCGCGAAATGCGATATTTCACACGATTTATGCACGAACAACGACAAAAGTTGCAACTGCCAAAGGCAACGCCAGCAGCAACAGCAACAGCAACAGCAGCAAGAGCAATAGTTGCAGATAGCAAAGCCAACAGCAGCAGCAGCAGGCCACACACGTAGCTGCAACTGTCCTGTGCAACAGTCCCCCTCCCCTTCTCACGCTCTTCCCTGCGGCAAGTCGACAAATGTTGCAGGCAAGCAGCAATGTTGCAGCTACGCGTAATTGTTTCGTTAAGCGCTTTGGCAGCTGCTGAAGTTCTTGAGAAAACTAAGCAGCCGCTGTGAAAATGCTAGAATCTCTTAACTCTTGAATAGGAAAACTAGCTAAATATATATATGAATTATTTGTATAATCTAAGAGAATAATTTCCACTTTGAAACAGTTGAAATGAAGCACAAACAACAACAAACAAAAGTCAAATAAGAAAAGAAGCAGAGCAGCGCATCCAGTTGGAATTATCTCACTTGCCAGTGTTGTCAAGCGACGGCAGCAACATGTTGCCGGGCTGTGCAGCTGCTGCAGCTAATTTGACAGTTGAAATGATGCAGCAGCAACATCATCAGCTGCTCTCGGGATTTATGCGCTGCCAATTGCTTGTGCCAACAAACATAATTGATATGTAATAAATTCTGTTGAGCTTTTCGTGCTGCAATTAGCAACAATTGTTGACCATTTTCATATTGTTATTAAATAAAATAATTTCATACTTGGCCAAGTTGCCATTGCCGGCTTTACAAGCTGTAAAGTGCGAGATCAACACGCGTCATGCCAACTGCAGCTGCAACATCAGCAACAGTCTTTGGTGTTGGTTGTTCACTGCGTTAGTTGTCAACACAAATGGCAATCGGCGTTGATAAATTGTCGCTGCCTTGGGCCAATTATAACCGTCTTTGGCAATGTTGCTGCTGCAATGGCAATGTTGCTGGTGAAATCGTTCGACTTTATGCAGATCGCATGACAAAGACAGTTCCTGTCTCCTGCCTGCCTGTGTGCAAATGAAGCCCCAGCGCTGCAGCCAAGCTGAGCTTCCTGCATCCGCAGCACGTGGGTGTTGAATGACCGAGCAAGCGATATTGCAACAAGAATATCTCGTATCTCCGGCCTGTAATCAGATACGGAAGACAGCATTAACCCCTTCGGGCTCACACTCTCATATGGTTAGATAATTGAGGCACCCGCAATCACGTTCCGATCGTCGCCAGAGCCAGCGTCTTTTATGGCCTGCTGCCCAAAAAAGGCGCCAACTTTGCCCCGGTCACAATGGCCAAATAGGCCACGTGCTACAAATTGTTGCGAGGGGAACAGGAGCTGCTGCTGCCGTTGCTGCTGCTGCTCGCTCTGCTGCTGCATGACAAAAAAGTGCACACCCTCGCACACCTGAGGCACAAACTGAAATCCCTGTCGAGGTAAGACGATCTTGCCGGGTTCCTTTTTCTCTTCCTCTTGTCGCGCTGCTGCCTCAGCTGTTCCTCGTCTCTTGCTCCTCTCCTCTCTCTTCTCTGCCTGTTTGGCGCGCGCGTTCCCTGCTCTTGTGCATTATCATTATTATTGTTATTATCTACGGCCCGGTGTGTTTCCCTTCCGCTTATACAATAACATCTAATTTCTGCTACCTACTTCGGCAGCAGCGTCTTTGAGATTTGCTTTGATTTGCTGCTGCTGCTGTTGTTGCAAGCAGGAAAACACCCGCATGACGTTTGCCGCATTCAATGTTGCCTTGTTGTTGCGTATTTGTGTTGCACGCTAATGACATTTGCTGCTGTCAAGGAAGGCAGAATACACAGAGGAGGGGAGGGGGAGATTGCAGCTGAAGGCAGCCAGATTTGATGAGAAATTGCAGCGATAGGCAAATTGCAGTAGGAATTGATTATTTACAAAGATAATGCGCGGAAATTATATGCAAAGTGGGAGGGAGAATGGGAAAGGAAGATAAAGAAATACAGAGAGTGGAAAAGCAATAGAGAAATAGAGAAAGTGAGCAACAGAGAATTAGAGCAAAATTTGCTAAAAATAACGAGAAAACTACAATAAATATGGTATATAAATATATATTATGAATAACATTTTAAGAAATGGCTAAGGCCATTGTAAAGCTTGATATTGTAATAGAAAAAAATAAGCACCTTGAGACAATGTCTTATTGCCATATTTAAGAATATAAACTGCTGAATATTTGCTTAAACATAACAAACTAAGGGAACTGAGAGTTCAGGCTTATGTTTAACTTTTATATTGCCGGAAAATTTAATAGAAAGAGAGAGATAAAGGCGATGAATTATTTCAACAGATTTGAAAACTGCGAAATCTTAATAAATGACAAACGTTGAACTATTGTTAGACCACTGTAAAACCTGAAGAGCTCAGAGTTCTTTAAAGACATTTATTAACTATTGTGTTGGTTGAAAACATTAATAAACGTAATAATAGGTAAAGATATGAAGAAAATGAAAAGCTATTGGCAGAGTTTAGAGCTGAAATTTGCTAAGAAATTGCAAAGGGCTAAGACGTTCTTTAGAACAGTTTAAAAACATTAGATACAGAGAGTCTTTTAATGAAATGTTCCCCTTTAGTTTTGAATTGATTGAAAGCAAACTCTTTTTAATGTCATAATCATCATAAATACATGAATAGTAATACAATTCTATCTGATTCAATATTTGATTGCCCATTCCCCCATTCTCTGAGAATCCTTAGAGCAAATTTAATTTAGAAATTTGCTGAAGCTGCACAGTTATGCAGTCCGCCACTTCACCTTTGCTTGCTTCACTGGGTGTGTGTAGGAATTCAGTGCGTTGCTCAAAGACAGATGACAAGGAGCAGCAGCAGCAACAACAACAGCAACACTCGGGGGTATTTTCGCAAACACAGCCACCCCGGCCCGGAGAGATTATTGACCTCTAAGCAAACAAAACAAGCAGATTGCAAGGGCGGCCTTTTTTAGCAGCAGCAGCAGCCGAGAAGGAATTGCAGCAGCAGCAGCAGCAGAATTGCCAGCTGTTGCCAGGCTCAGTCTTGGCGCGTTCCTTGACACAGAGAGAGAGCGAGATGGGGAGAGGAAGAGTCACGCACTATTGTAATTATCGAGAGAAGAAATCTGAGGGAACAGCTGAGAAGGTGTGAGCACTTAGAGGAAGCAGAAATAAAGCCAGATCCCTTTGCGGTTGCACGCACACACTGAGGTGTCAGAAATGTAGCAGCAGCATCTGTGCCAGCAATTACAGCTGCAATTAGGCATTGATCAGGCTGCAGAGAAGGGGGAAGGAGCGAGTCACAAACTATTACGCAATTGAACGGACTGGCGGAACAAGTGCGGCCGCACCCAAAGATCGCCTGCGTCGCCTGCTTGGCCTGCAATGACATATGGACGACGCCAACGCGCAGACGCAACGCATTGCGTGCTGCATGTCCAGACGCTGAAAAAGCCACAGTCGAAGCGGCAGCTAGCGATTAGAACCGTTAACTGGGCTGGGCGGCAGCTACCGTTAGTTTTGCCCGAACTGACCAAGAAAACTTTTATCATTTCAGCCGCAAACAAGCTAAGCAAAAAGCAAAGCGCAGCGCAAAAAACATTTAGAGAAATTCAAACGAATTGGCACATTCTGCTTATGTTTTGCTTCTTGTTGTTGCTGCTGCTGTCCCAATGCCCCCCGGGCACGCCCACTTAAATTGCGTGCCACATGCTGAAAGCATTCATTTTGGAACTGAGCTGAGCTGAGCTTGATGCGGACTGTGTGGATGCCACTGCGACTACAATTAAATTTGCATTTGTTGGCGGAGCTTGCTGAAGTTGCTGAGGCAAGTTGAGGCTGTGGCTGCCGCGGGTGAAATACCACGGCATAGGAAACATTTATCACTGCGTGGCAACGCCGCCGCCGCCGCCCGAGCCAAGCCAAGCAGACAACGCACAATAAAACTAAAGCGCTTATAATTTCATATGAAATTCTTATGGACTCGCAGTCGGACATGCAATTGGCCAGGCCAGAGTCGGGGGCAGAAGCAGCAGCTTAATCACAGGGTTGCCAGCTGAGTGGCCTAAACGAAAATGCTTAAATTTAATGACATAAATATACACGAGCTGCCGACCCCGCAACCCCCCCCTTCCCTCGAGCCGAACTCAAGTTTATGTCTTGCCTTGGCCTATGGCGGGTGGTTCTACTGCTGCTGCTGCTGCTTGTGTTGCTGCTGCTGCTGCCGGGAGTAATTTATGTGCCCTGGCGATTTCCTTGTGCAATACTTGAAAATTCCTTCATATTTATCAATGTGTCACGGCAAGCAGAAGGAAGCAACTTCTCGCCAGCGGCAGCTGCCTCTGTCCATTTAGGGAAAACGAGTTCCGTCTTAAGAGACACAACCAGGTAGGAGGTGCCCTCTATACAGATAGGGTGGTGGCAACCCACCACCCCTTTTCTTATTCCCGATTCCGGATTCTTTTGCGCATTTGCCGTGTACTCCCTTAGCCAGTTGCCAGTCGGAAGTAGCTGCCTTCTGCCACCGCCACCGCCACCCCGTGAACTGCTTGGCTGCTCCTTTGACGGGCCTCCTTTTCCTCCTCCTCCTGCTGTTGCCGCGTCGCAGATAACGCAGCTGCGCATGGAAATTAAAAAATTAGGCAGCTTCTGCGCAGTTGCCAGAAGCTTTGAGCTGAGCAGCTGCCCTGCTCTGGCTTGGCCTGCCCTGTGAGAAGCTTTGTCTAGGCAGGCAAGGAATATACCTTCCCTTGTAGATCATGTCTATTGTAGTAGGAGCAAGAGGAGGCAGCAGGCAGCAGCAGGGGGAGGCAAAGTAGCAGAAAGATATCCCACGGCGGGAAAAAAAGCCATGTGTGTTTGTATGCTTCAAATTGATTATAAAACAATAACTGGAGGAAATGAAATATT
>JAEIFJ010000336.1:0-96288 GCA_018903435.1 Leucophenga varia | reverse complement strand
TCAGAATATATATAATAAAAGTTTTCAAATATTTTGTGCTTTGTAATTTTAAAATGAAAATATTTTCAAATGTTGTGCCATGCCGCCGTTGTTTCAGGAATTTTCTTAAATTTAAATTATGCGTAATAAATAAATTGTAAACTTTATTTGATTAATTTCCTTCATGCTTATTTATTTACTTTAATCCTATTATTGGCTTGACACAAATAAATTAAATTAAGGGCTTTAAAGTGAAGTAAAAATACTTTAAATTTATGTTTTATTTTCTTTGAAACTATTACCATGGGCCAATTGGGAAATAATTTTATACCCGCCACACTTAGTGTGAGCCCCGGGTCGATCTAGCCATGTCCGTCTGTCAGTCCGTCTGTCCGTTCGTTCGTCTGTATGTATTTATGCGATTCATTCGCTTAGTTTTGAAGATGTTGACATGAAACTCGGAACTTAAGCTTTTCTCAGTCCTAAGCAGTTCACTCCAAATTGGGTAAAAACACTTTTAAGGACATCCAATATCAAAACCAAGGTGCCACGCCTATTTGTAGCCATAGCCACTTATCGATTTTTTCGAGCATTTGTATGAAAAAAGTAATTATATTTAAATATACAATATATTTTTTATTGTATATAAACCACTGTGACGGGTATTTAAGCTTCGGTTCCACGGCCTTGCTCGGGTCATGTATTAATACCTTATTTTGCCACAATATGACCAATTTTTTTGGTTCACCCACCGTTCATTTTTCCAATGGATTATACTTTTCTCGGTGTAATAACATTTATACCCAGTTTCATTTCTCTTGTTCAATTATTTGCAAAAATAAAATTAATTTTTTTGTTCGCTTTTATGGGGCCTCGCCCATCGTCCGTTTTTTTCAAACTTTTTTTAACATGTATACCGAATTAAATTTCTCTCAAATACTTCTATGGGAGCCACGCCCACCGCCCATTTTTCTAGAACTATATACTTCCTTTTTTCTGTAAGTTGAACCAAAAAATAGACATCTACAAAATTTAATTGAAATACGTGGAGTTGTTTCAGGAAATATTAGATGAATTAATGATTAATTCAATGGGGACAACGCCCGCCACTCCAATTAGTGGTATGAAAAATAGTTTATGTCCAATTCTTAGACCAATTGAATATACACACAAAATTTTATAAGAATCAGTAAACCCGTTTTCGTGGAGTATCGTTACAAACACTGTGACATAATATTTTTATATATTATAGCAGGTACCCGCGGCTTTTCTCGCGTTTTTTTTTAAATATAAATTGTTCATAAAATGTGGGTTCAAATTTTGGAAATCCCCTAAACACAACTAACCATCATTCAAATGCGCCCAGTTTCAAGTCTCTACGTCTTTTCAATCCTAATGTATGACTTTTTCAAGGCTCTCATTAGGCCCCGGGTAAAAATTTTCTAAAATCCCGTCTAAGTGCTCACCTGTAATAAAAAATAAAACAAGGAAAAACGTTAACTTCGGTAGAACCGAAGCTTATATACCCGTCAAACACGTATTTTAAAATTGTTAAAGTGTTATCATCAGTGGCTTTCGTAGAACTTCGAGATGGGATAGGACGGGGTCAACGATCTGATACGACTCACGTTGTGTAGGGCCTATGCCAAAAAATGGGAGTGGCACATTGGATTTGATATTGGATGATATTAAAAGTTTTTACCTAATTTGGAGTCAATACATTACTAAAAAATAACCATTTTCGTGCAACAATTCGAAAATGGGCGGTAAGTTTTTCTGGGAACATTAGCTAAAAATGGGCGTGGCACCTTGCTTTTGATATTGGATGATATTAGATGTTTTTTAGGTAATTCGGAGTGAATAAATTCCAAAATAATAACCATACTTATGCAAAAATTCGAAAATGGGTGGTAGAGTTTTTTGGGGACATATCAAAAATGGGCGTGGCACATTGGGTTTGACATTGGATGCCATAAGAAGTGTTTTTAGCCAATTTTAGTAAATACATTCACAAATAATAACCATTTTCATACAAAAATTCGAAAATAGACGGTAACTTTATATGGGGGGCTATACCTTAAAATGGGCGTTGCATCTTGGTTTAGACACTGGATGACAAAATAAATGTTTTTTACCCAATTTTGAGCGAATACATTCATAAATAATTAGTATTTTTATACAAAAAATCGAAAAAAACGGTAAGAAAGTTTGTATGGGGCTATACCTAAAAATGGGCGTGGCTCTCTCATTCTCGAACTTAACATAGTCGTTGCTGAGAAAAACTTAAGTTCCAAATTTCAGCTTAATATCTTCATATCTTCAACGAAAAAGATGCCTAGAAATATACAGACGGACAGACAGATGGACATGGCTTGATCACTTCGTCTCGTCGAGCTGATCAAGAATATATATACTTTATGGGGTCTACGACGTATCCTTCAATGCGTTACAAACTTTCAGACAAACTGAATATATCCTTCACACTATTTGTGGCGGGTATAAAAAATTGGTCATAAAATCTTTATTGGGTCCACATATGGGTCCCAGATCCAAATTCCGGAAATCCCTTAAACACCTTGAACGCCAAAAATGTTTTTTTTACCATCTTTCAAATGAGCCCTGTTTCAAGTCTCTTCGTCTTTTCATTCCAAAGATATGGCTTTTCCGGTTTCAAGGCCCCCATTAGGCCCCGGGTCAAAATTTTCCAATTTTTTTTTCCTTTCTGACAACATATATGATGAGAGTAACAAAACAAAAAAAAATAGTTCAAATCGGTAGAGTCATTCTCGGCTTTTAGCTTTGTTAACGCACAGCTATATATTTTTATATAAATTAATAAATTCGTTAATTTATTTTTAATAATTTATTTTTATTATTTTAATTTTTAGTTATTTTAATTTCAATTGTTTAAAATTATTAATTTTCTTTAATACAGCACTATGTGCTTTACAATTTATTAATCCCTAAGATAAGCAGCACTATGTGCTTTACATTGAGCTTCTTTTAAAACTAAACTATTATCTTAATAATAGATCTTAAGTAAGCTGCGCACGCTACGCCAAGATTATGGAAAAAACCCAAGAATCGGATGATCAAAAATAGCCAATCAAAATTAGGATATGATAAGCGGACAATATAAATAGAAGGATTACCGTTATTGGACTACGTGACTTAAAAACAGACAAGCGGACAGATTTTAAGATAATATAATTTGCAGCATGCTCTTA
Organism: Leucophenga varia; assembly: GCA_018903435.1. Lineage (NCBI taxonomy): Eukaryota > Metazoa > Arthropoda > Insecta > Diptera > Drosophilidae > Leucophenga > Leucophenga varia. Next base: position 93,082 of record JAEIFJ010000336.1, on the reverse strand, counting down.
GGCTTTTATTTAAATAATTAACGGGTGATTTTTTTGAGGTTAGGATTTTCATGCATTAGTATTTGACAGATCACGCGGGATTCAGACAAGGTGTCAAAGAGAAAGATGCTCAGTATACTTTGACATTTCATCATGAATAGACTTACTAACGAGCAACGCTTGCAAATCATTGAATTTTATTACCAAAATCAGTGTTCGGTTCGAAATGTGAAAATCCGCTTTTTTATCGACAAATTTTGTTCAGCGATGAGGCTCATTTCTGGTTGGATGGCTTCGTAAATAAGCAAAATTGCCGCATTTGGAGTGAAGAGCAACCAGAAGCCGTTCAAGAACTGCCCATGCATCCCGAAAAATGCACTGTTTGGTGTGGTTTGTACGCTGGTGGAATCATTGGACCGTATTTTTCAAAGATGCTGTTGGACGCAACGTTACGGTGAATGGCGATCGCTATCGTTCGATGCTAACAAACTTTTTGTTGCCAAAATGGAAGAACTGAACTTGGTTGACATGTGGTTTCAACAAGATGGCGCTACATGCCACACAGCTCGCGATTCTATGGCCATTTTGAGGGAAAACTTCGGAGAACAATTCATCTCAAGAAATGGACCGGTAAGTTGGCCACCAAGATCATGCGATTTGACGCCTTTAGACTATTTTTTGTGGGGCTACGTCAAGTCTAAAGTCTACAGAAATAAGCCAGCAACTATTCCAGCTTTGGAAGACAACATTTCCGAAGAAATTCGGGCTATTCCGGCCGAAATGCTCGAAAAAGTTGCCCAAAATTGGACTTTCCGAATGGACCACCTAAGACGCAGCCGCGGTCAACATTTAAATGAAATTATCTTCAAAAAAGTAAATGTCATGGACCAATCTAACGTTTCAAATAAAGAACCGATGAGATTTTGCAAATTTTATGCGTTTTTCTCAAGCTCTTAAAAAATCACCCTATATTTTTGGCAGTATAACGTTAGGCGTTAACTTATATATAGATTGATACTGTGATCGCCAGCCTGCTTTGGCATGTCAGCAAAAAACAAAGCATATAGAGTTGGGAACCTGTGGAACTCCTGCACGAATTTAAGTTACACGCGTTCAAATGCCTGATGCACATCCAAGAAGACTGTGGAACTCTAGCGCTCAGGAGTTCCATGTTGTTGCCTGAAACCAAATTGATAATCGAAATAAAAAACTAGAAAATCTGTTTTAAGCCCGATAAAAGTTAGTTTCATCGAAATATATACATGTATGCTGTTCAAATATGAACATGTGCTGCTTGTGGATTATCATATTCAATACGCGATAAGAATAGACAAGATATCCCGCAGCGACAATATTTTTAAACACAACCAGAAGTCATAACATTTTACGATCGTGCGAAGTGATGCTCAGCATTTAAGTAGCAACGCGATGACTCTTGACTCCTGCACAAACGATAAAACTCTACGCCTAAAATTGATAAGCTATTTTTAACATATATTCATATTCATTGTAAACATACACATAATATAATTCTACACATACAGTCCACTTTATAATAGAAATAGAAATTGTATATAAGCATGTAATTTTCATAAATAAAATTAGTACCTTACAACTACTCAAACATGTTTGTTCTCTCCAAGTGAGATTACAAAACATTAAATTTAAATGTATATTAACATTTCTTTTGGAGTTCTATAACAGAATTCAAAAGTGTATCAAGTTAATGTACATATGCTGTTGTTGGCTGCTGCCTATCATCTCAGACCAATACCTTCTCATGTAGCCTAACAACTTCAATTCCAGCCCATCTAAGCCAATGCAGCAATAAGATTGCAATCTAAGTTGCTACCGAAAATGAAATTGTCGCCTAAGTGTATAAAAATTTATTTCATTTTACTTAAGTATTTCTATTTGCCATTTGCCGCAGACTGTGATTATGTCTCACAAAATGCTGCGACTTGAGAAATTCAGAGGTTTCGCAATAGTCTCAATGTGCGCCTGTGGCAAAACTATTTCCGCATACTTCTTCGCTTAGCCAACGAAGAAGGAAGGAAAGAAGCAAAAACTTTTATATAATTGTATATAAAAAAAAAAAAAAAAGAAAAGTATACACACAAACAGCCCGAAACAGCCAAACAAATAAATAATGTATGGTGTTGCTGGCATTTTAATAGTTTTGTTCTTTTCCGAATAACGATGAAAGTGGCGGAAGCGGCTTTTTTATGCCAAAAAGTGGTAAAGCCAAACGACTATAAACTACAAAACAGAAAGGAAAAACAAAACAAACTTCGTGTGGTAAAAGCTTTTTGAGTCTATTTCAGTGACACTATAAAAAAAAAAAAAATTACAAAAAACAACAAACGGACGGACATAGGCTTCCCTTTGGCTTTCTATTTAGTTTTAATTTTTTTTCTTTTTAAATTGAGTTGAAATTCCATTGAGCCAAAATATAGACGACTGGACTGACTAAAACTATGGCACGGCTGGCCAAGTTAAAATTTAAGAGCATTTCTTTTTACTCGCTCCATTTGCCTCACACTCTCTTTTTTTTTTTTTTGTGCGCTTCTCTTTAAACTAGCTGCAATGCGCCTTGAAATATGCTACATTTTTATTTCCTAGCTGCTGCTTTGTTTGTAAGTGTTTGTTTGTGTTCCTTTGTTGGCATTCGTTTCCTTTTCCTTGTTAGCTGCTCGTATTTTTTTTTTTTGTCAGTTGTTAACTTTACAACAGCATTTATATAGCTGCGCCTAATAGACAAAAAAAGCTTTGAACAGATTTGCCACATTCATTTTCATTTTTTTTTTTTTTTTGGACTCATTTTATTTTTGTCGTATAGTCTTCTAATTGAAAAAACACACATAAAAATATTTAATCTGTCGAATGGAAATGTAGCATTGTGTTTATTTAAGACTTATTTCAACTGAGTAGACGCCGAGGATTGAATAAAAACAAAATATTAATAGAAGAAAAACGTTTTGACAACTATCGCTTGAGATTTTACTAATAACGGGTGATTTTTTTGAGGTTAGGATTTTCATGCATTAGTATTTGACAGATCACGCGGGATTCAGACAAGGTGTCAAAGAGAAAGATGCTCAGTATACTTTGACATTTCATCATGAATAGAATTACTAACGAGCAACGCTTGCAAATCATTGAATTTTATTACCAAAATCAGTGTTCGGTTCGAAATGCGAAAATCCGCTTTTTTATCGACAAATTTTATTCAGCGATGAGGCTCATTTCTGGTTGGATGGCTACGTAAATAAGCAAAATTGCCGCATTTGGAGTGAAGAGCAACCAGAAGCCGTTCAAGAACTGCCCATGCATCCCGAAAAATGCACTGTTTGGTGTGGTTTGTACGCTGGTGGAATCATTGGACCGTATTTTTTCAAAGATGCTGTTGGACGCAACGTTACGGTGAATGGCGATCGCTATCGTTCGATGCCAACAAACTTTTTGTTGCCAAAAATGGAAGAACTGAACTTGGTTGACATGTGGTTTCAACAAGATGGCGCTACATGCCACACAGCTCGCGATTCTATGGCCATTTTGAGGGAAAACTTCGGAGAACAATTCATCTCAAGAAATGGACCGGTAAGTTGGCCACCAAGATCATGCGATTTGACGCCTTTAGACTATTTTTTGTGGGGCTACGTCAAGTCTAAAGTCTACAGAAATAAGCCAGCAACTATTCCAGCTTTGGAAGACAACATTTCCGAAGAAATTCGGGCTATTCCGGCCGAAATGCTCGAAAAAGTTGCCCAAAATTGGACTTTCCGAATGGACCACCTAAGACGCAGCCGCGGTCAACATTTAAATGAAATTATCTTCAAAAAGTAAATGTCATGGACCAATCTAACGTTTCAAATAAAGAACCGATGAGATTTTGCAAATTTTATGCGTTTTTTTTTTAAAGTTCTCAAGCTCTTAAAAAATCACCCGTTATAAGGTGTCCTTGAATTAACATTTTTGATTATTTTTTCAGAAGTGTCTCTGGCATATCTTTACAATTAGTAGGTAGATTTGTATAAAGGTAATATATGTTAAAATAGCTGTTCGATCTGAGCCAGATAAGGATATTATTTTGATATGAATATGGGAGTAGTCCAGAAAAATTTTTCAGTTTCTAGGCTAAGTAAAAAAAAAAAAAAAATTTTAAATTTGTATTGGCAGATGCTGTTCAAAAAAAACCATATACTCTGTTGGGTCAGACATCCCATTTTTGGTGTACTCTACTGTTATACGAGGTGTGTTCAAACATTATCGCGAATTTTGAATTTTCGCGGGTTACGTATATTCGAATTTCGATTTTTTTGTGGCGTTATGTTGGTACTCATGTCTCTCACTTATGCCGACAAGCTCGGCCATTTTGGAACGTCTTCGATTTTTACCTATTCAAAAAAATGGATCAAAGAACCTGTATCAAATTTTTTTTTCTGAATGGAAAAAAATGTAATAAAAATGTTGTAGAAGGCTTATGGGGACCGAGCTCTACCAAAATCAACAACATTTGATTGGTATAAATTGTTGAAAGAAGGTTGCGAACGTGTTGAAGACGAAGAGCTCCCTGATCAACCATCGACCTCATCGGACGATGCTCACATCCAAAAAGTAAAAAGAATTAGTGCTTGCACACCGTCGATTAACTATGAGAGACATTGCTGATGAAAATGGCGTATCGAAAGGATCAATTAATACAATTTTGAAGAATGTTTTGGGCCTCAAACGTGTCAAGTCTCGGTTGGTACCAAAAATGATGATTTTTTTAAAAACTATACTGATTTTTCGTGACTATTTTGCCAAAAATCCAACCAATATCGTTCCGCAAACACCGTATTCGCCTGATTTGGCTCCGTGTGACTTCTGGCTATTCCCAAATCTCAAGAGACCACTCCGGGAAACGCGTTTCGATTTGAGATTGAGGAGATGAAAGCTAAATCATAGAAGGCGCTGATGGCTATGGCTAAGGGACTATTTGGCATGTTTCGAGGATTGGAAAAAACGTTGGCATAGGTGTATTTTATCGGGAGAGGATTACTTTAAAGGGGACAAAATAGATATTCATGAATAAATTAATAATAAAAAAAAAAAAAACACAAAATTCGCGATACTTTTTGAACACACCTCGTAGATATAAAATAAAACATTCAATAGTTATTTCTACCTTAAACTTTAAGGATGGAAGGAAAAATAGCTAAGAAAACAAAGTAGATCCTAGGAAGATCTATGTATTTTGGGTTGCTGAATCCGCATTTGAAGTCAGAATGTCAAAGTTAGTTCGCGTTTTCTTGCTAACCTCAAAAAACCCTGGAAATGACAAAATGTTGTACGTTTGTATGGGAGCTATACCAAAAAGTGGGCGTGGCACATTTGATTTTAACATAGAAAGTACACAGGACCTAGAAAAGCTTAAGTTTAAAATTTTAGTTTAATATCTTTAAAACTGAGCGAATAAATCGCGCAGCAACAAACAGACAGACGGACAGACAGACAGACAGACATGGATAAATCGATGTGTCTCATTGAGCTGATCAATAATATATTGTGACGATGGTAAGCTACCATCGCACAACAACAAGTAATTCATTATCGTTTTTCGGATAAAATGTTGTTTAAATTTGAATAGTTTGGTTTACTATAATTAATAATTTGATAGATGGTAGAAATTAGTATCGTAGATTTAAAAACCACCCACGATATTGGAAAGAGAAACAAAAATAACAATAACAACAATTAACCATAGTTTTGCAAACATTCGTACATATATATACATCATACGATTTGGATACAACTCAGAGCTTTACATAGGCACGCACACGCACAATTACGTTCTCTAGGTGAGAGAAAGTTACTGCACGCTACACACTACAGTGATTCGAGCATGCGCGGCATCATATAAAGTGGTATCATGCTGCGCCAAACATACACACATGGCCAACTCCGTTTTAAATAGAAGCGTACTCGTTCGTCCGAACGAAAGCACTCTCACCCAAGCAAAGAGCTGCTCACGTGGTGACGCTACGAATACATGCGCGAATAGTTGGCGTACGAAGACGAATGACGAAGCAGGTGTGTGGTAGTTGCGTTAGTTTGAGGAGAGCAGCAACAGGTGCGAAACGGTTTGAAGAGCAATCGACGTGACGAATGTATGCGCAAAAAAGCTTTCTGTACGCATATGTAGACGAATGATGAGACAGGTGTGCGTAAGCCCGGTTTACAAAAAAAGAAAATAAAGAAAGGAAGAGTAAGCGAAACGGTTGACGCCGACGCAGTCCGAAGCAGGTGTTATAATTATACGTGGCTGGAGAAGAAATGACTTGGTATCGAGATGGCGTGATAGAAGCACGGGAGCTCGGATCCGGGGACTTGTTATCGAGATGGCGTGATAGAAGCACGGGAGCTCGGATTCGGAGACTGATTAAAGAACAAGAACAAAAGAGAAGACATAAGAGAACAAAAAAAGAAAGAACCAAATTGGAAAAAAAGTTTGCAAAGGAAACACGAGGCAAGATTAGTGACAAAGATTTTTCATGGTAGTTGCGACAATTGGATTTTGTTCCTAAGTAACAACGGACTACACTACAGTCCAATCACGGGTTCGATCTCAGATTCGACTGTAAGATTTAGAGACACAGATTCCCGTGGACGTTACGACAAGTGGATTCTGTTCCAAAGGTATTGACGGTCCACTACGGCTTAAACACTGGGTTCTGTCTCGGTGCTGACCGCATGCACAGAGTAAAGAAGATAGAGGAAGAAAAGAAACTTAGAAGACTAGCAGGGCCTCGATTTTTCACGTGGTAGTTAAGAGAGGTTAAGAGTAAGGAAACATTAGTACTAGAGATATGGTACAGAGTATAGAGGAAAAGTAAGGAAAAATTAGTGCTAGGAATATGGCACAGAGTATAGAGGAAGATTTGTTACGTGGTAGTTAAGTGAGGCTAATATTGAGTAAACATTGGTACTAGAAATTTGAATTATTGTAAATTAAGAAATGGAAATTAAAAATAATTAAAAATAAATAATTTTTGATTTTCTTGCAAAAAATATTCTGGAACACACAATCGCCAGAGGTCGCTGAAAATATATTTACAAATTTTCTGTGACAGAACGCTTGGGCATCCGTTGAGGATATCCCGGCCTGTGCAATCGTTACAATGTATACTTTATATGGTCTACGATGCCTTCTTTAATGCGTTAGAAACTTTCAGACTTAGTCCCATCCAATAAATTTTTAAAATTTTTTTTTTGTCGCACCGTGTAATCTTTTCAGCCATGCCCGCCTGTCTGTTGATTTCTAAACGTTTGCTCAGTTTTACTCTTTTTGTTTTTTTTTTTATAAAAGCCCTCCCGTGGAGCAAAATATTAAAATTAGATTTTGTTCCAAAATTAAATTTTACAGATATTTGTATAATCAAAAAAAAAAAAACAAAATTTTAATTATATTTTATTTCTGTAAAAATTATAAAAAACAAAAGCTAGAGTACAGACAGATTGCTTTGTGAGATATAATTTTTTTTTTTTTTTAATTTTTTTCGATTTGCTGCAATTTAATTAAGTTTTAAGTGGTTGTGTTGTCTAAGATTATTTGCGCCGCCTACTTTGAACGCCTACATTGTCCAAATAACTGAAACAAGAAGGTAAGCTCTCCCTGCTCGTTGACGCTAATGTCACTTAATGTTTTTCCAAGCATTGTAAATAAGTATAATTTGCGTAGGTTGGATTTTTAGCATTTTCGAAATTCTCCTTTACGCCATTAATGACCAACAGGATGAGTATACTACAATACGAGTTCATAGCTAGGACAATCAGTGAATGGTTTAAGAGGGGCGTGTAATGACAGTGCAAAGCGGTCATTAAGTTCATGCTGTGCGACATTTTTACGCTCTTATTATTTTGACTTTAATGTCTTTTTTATTTCGATTTTGTTTTTTCCTTATTTTCTCATTGCAAGTTTTTCATTTTCATTCATTTTTTTTTTGTTCCTCTTTGACGGTTTTAATTTCAATTGTTGTCTGGTCTCAAACCTGTGCACAAAATTTTATTACTTTGGCTTCCTTTGGTTAGCTGATCTGCGGTCGCACCGTAGTTAATATTGTATTTTGCTATAAAAATTGACGTCTGTTGTATTCGAGATTGGCCTGCAGGAAGTTAAGACAGTAAATGTGTGCAATATGGAAACAAGATTCAGTCTTACATTTAAATTTTTACGATTTTTTTGTTTTTAGGGCAATATGGTCTCTTAAATGGCGAAAAAAAAATGAAAAGATTTTTGATTTTAATTGTTGAAGAAGCCAAGACGACACTGAGAAGTATGAAAAAGCTCAACCAATTATTTTCAGAATATCCACTCATCTATTTTTTCAGGTACATTCACGCACAACAAAAATACCCGAACTGATCGAACTCACAATTTTCGATTCTATTAAAGAACTAATGACTAATTTTGAGTAAAAATTCATTCCAAGTATTTAAATGAGACCTTGAAAATTGCCACTTGTACAACACACAAAAAAAACGCGCTGAAATTGTGGAACTTTACTTCGCGAGTCATAGCTCAACTATAGAAACGCTTAAGGAACGAGTATTGGCATAAACTACGACTGTTCACCACGCTCTTCCGATCCGACGCAGTTATACTTTTTCCTGTAGGGAAACATAAGGAAAAAAAGTTAATGGAATAAACTAAAGTCACTAGATCAGCTCACTATATGTCGAGAAATTGATCGTTTTCCCAGAGATATGCTGCTGAGTACGAAAATTTGTACACTTCTACAGTTTAAACAAGATAGAACGCTGAAGTCGCGTATGCTCGACTGCAAGACACCCCTGTATCCAATCTTTATGAACCTTAAGATCGGTCCTACTTTACTACCATACCTCATTGAACTTAATTTCCATACAAAAACTTAAAAATCGGGTATATCTTTGTATGGCGGCTATACTTAAAATTTTGTTGGACCTACCCATATTGGTCTATTTCGTAGGGACTATCCTAAGCATAATTTGTACTAAATTAATTCTTCCTAAAATAAAAAACAATGACGATTTCATGCAAAAACCCTCAACTTTGGGGTGGATTTGTATGGGGGGTACCAGTTAAAATGGGGCTAGAAAAAAACCATTTGCATACTTGACGGCTTAGGAGAGCTTAAGATTTAAATATGGTTGGCCTTTTTCTTATAGTCTCCGAGATAATCTCTCTCATAAGGCACACAGCGAGACAAACAGACAGACGGACAGATAGACAGACATAGCTAGTTCAACTCCTCTTCCAAAGCTATCTAGCCTCCCTCTGTCTGTTGCATACATTCACACAAATTTAATGTACCCTTCTACCCTTTGGGTCGTACCGCATATTTATGTAAGCTTAAAGGAACATTCTTTATTTTCCTATATTATTATTTGGTTGCGAAGAGTTTTGTACGATGATAATATATCTTAATCTCATTCATTCGCGGTCGATCGGGCTACAGACCAAACGGCTAAAGATAGGAAGCTGATTCGTTTTTTTGATAAAAGTGAGCACAAAGACGGGATTTTGCATAATTTTGATCCGGGAGCCTTGAAACTGCAAAAGCCATATATTTGGAGAGAATAGATGTAGCGACTTGGAACTAAGCGCATTTGAATGTTTTTTAAAAAATAGTTAAGGCATGTTCAAGTGATTTCCAAAATTTGGACCTGGGACCCATTGGTGGAGCCAAAAAAATTTTCTTAACCAATATTATTTTTTATTTTTTTTTTTTTAGATTTTAGGTGAGCACAAGGACGGGATTTGGAAAATTTTTTTAACTCCTGCGTTATGCGGGCCTTGAAACCGGAAAAGCTTTATATTTGGAATAAATAAACGAAGAGAAAAACTGGACGCATTTGCAATATTATTGACGTTTTTGAAGGGATTTCCGAAAATTGGACTTGGGACAGTGGTAGGGTCCTCGAAATTATAACAACTTAAATTTTTTTTTTTTTTTTTTTTGCCACTTTTAATTCAAAATACTATATTGGCATGTACTAAGAGCGGAAAAGTGATATCTTTGGAATGATTAGACTAAGAGACTTGATATAAGGCTCATTTAAAGGATGTTTTCAAAATATTTTAGAAGTGTTGAAGATGTTTCTGAAGGTAAAATTTTCTAAGGTGATCACTTAGACTTGCTACCAGGCGCGTTTGAAAAATGATTTTCAACGTGTTTCAAGGGGTTTCTTTAATTTTGATTTGATGAGGGGAACACAAAACCCAAATTTTATAAATTTTTTATTTATTTTTTAATTTTGATGTAATGATGTGATGTGTGAGTGTTTGGAAAATTGTCTTGCGGCACAACGGAGACTTTAAAACTTGAAAAGAGACTTAATAATAGGCACATTTGAAAGATAATATTTCTAAAATCTGGCGCCTGAAAAAACAAAAAGGCGAGCGAATCCGCGGGTATTAGCTATATTTTTTGAAATGTAAGTTGCTTGATGTGTGATGATTATTTAAATTTCGGTTTTATCAAGGTATAAGTTGTTCTTTGTTATATTTTAAATGCATTCATTTTACGAAATACATTTTTTAAATACATAATATTTATTTACTATTCTCTATGAATGAACTTAAATTAAAATGATTTTTAGTACAATTTTTTTAAAAAGTAAAAACTTTTTTTTTCTCATAGGAATATTCATTATCGTAATTAAAGTTTTCCCGAAAAACTGTGCAAATGTTATCAAACCAAATATGCAGAGCAAATTTATTTACCCGAAATACATAAACAAAAATTTATATCAAATTTGTTTTTAGCTTTACACAAAGGACCTAAATATTTTTTGACAATAGAAAAATATATTTATTTTTATTATTATCAAAATATATATTCCTATTTGTATTTTAAACGACGAATAATATAATAAAAAATCAATATATGAATAAAACTAAATCTAATGGAAGCTTATTCAAAAAAAAAAAAAAATTATAAACAAATAATTAACAAGTAAAACGACATAGCGATAGAAGTAGGACCATGTACCATGTAGTTTGTGTTCAAAATGTAATGCCATGAAGAAGGGAAAAAGAAGTTTTATTTTTTTTGATTTAAAAGAAGATACCTTATGGTAATAGCTTAAGAATAGTCTATATTGACCTTAAATTTGTAGAAAATAACTGTAAATTAAAGGTATAGTATAAGAAGTGTCTCCGAAAAAATAATTTATCTCAACTCTGAACAAGAAATATATTGCATTTACATGTTTTTTTTGCAATTAGATCAAAACTCAATGATTTCATTTAACTTTTTAAACATAAATTTGATTTAAATTATTTGTGTGTCTGAACGCACCCTAAAAATGTTTTATAGCTCAGAAAACCTTCAGAATATATGTTTGGACAAAATCAATACAAATAATATGATGCGTAACGACCAAACAAACGAGTGCCGCATAATAAATTGAGCATGGCTTTTCGATAATGTACTGCGAAAAGCCACTTGTTGCTGTTTTGTTTTTATACAGAAAGTATGTAATGCATTAAACGAGACCTATAATATTCTTCATCACCTTGAAGAGACGAATCGACATAGTCTATCTGTTAGTTAGTTGTAAAGATATTGACTTGAAATTTGATACTTAAGATTTTTCCGGTAATAACTACTTTTTATATTAAAACCAAGCTACCTCGCCTATTTTTAGGTATAGCCTTGATACAAACACATTTAAGCAATGGCTTTAAAGGGGTTTTAAACGAAGTGTCAGCTGGAGCATATTTGACTTATATATGCTGCACTTATTCTTATCCATCAACTTTCTTTCAACTTATGACTTTACATCATTTCTTATTCTTAGATTTTTATTTAATGTAATATAAAGTTTAGTAATGAAATTTATATCTAGTACAAAAATTTTCATACAAGAGTCAGCAAAATGTTTGCTTCTGTCCAATTATGGCGGAGAAATTTTTATTATTGAAGTCGATGACCTTCCACTGCAATACACCCTCACACCCGAATTCACTAGGAAATGGGGTCATTACTTTATATTTCACTTCATTAGTCCCGTTAAGAGTTTTATAGTAGCAAGGAGCATATAAAGGTTGGGCTAAATACTCTTCCCTTAAGGTTTTGCTTTTCATGATGCTTGTGGTCGAACCTGTATCGACCAAGCACCTGATTTTTTGTTTTCCTATTGTTATTGATATTATGGGTAGCTCCAATCTAGAGGCGATGCTAAAAAATTTACCTCATTTTCTGATTCTACCATGTCATTCTTCCATTTAAGTGGGCTCATTGAATGGTGCTGAATATTATGTGTCCACACTCATGTGAGAGTTTCGTGTTTGATTAGAATTATTATCTTTTTGGGTAGTATTATTTTTAAATGAGTTAATTTTTGTATTTGGTTGGTTTTGGGTCTTGTTATTATAGTTTGTATTTTGTGAGTTGTTTTGTTTTTGATATTTGTTAGTGTTGCTTGTAGTTTGTGAATTATTTTGTGTATAATTTTTTTGTTTATGTTTATAATGAATGGCTCTTGGGCCATCCAAGGCTTTTATTTGTGAATAGCGAGTTATTATTTCGTTCATGCTAAGTCTCTGGTCGACATGAGGCCTTAAAGGGATGTCTATTTTTTCAATCATTATATTGACTAAATCTCTGTCCACTCTACTTGGTTCGTAAACCTGAGGTTTGTCTTCGTCGAACAAATATATCTGACTTATGTCGCATTTTGCCATTTCAAAATAACCAAATAGATCTCTTAGACTACTTACTTTAACGTTTCTACATCTATTGAAGACGTCGCCATAGGTTACTCTCGGCTTGTAGAAGTTGAATAGTTTTGTTTTCACGTCGTTCCACTGTAGATTGACTCCCAGCTCTCTAATGTAGTTGCCTGCAAATTTTTAGTTGAAATTTTTTTTCCTCGAAAAACTTGAAATATGGATCTTTTTTATCGTCGACGTTGTTGGACTCTTCCTCGTTTTTTTCTTTCTTGTACAATGCAGCACGGCATGAACGACAAATATGCAATCCCTGATATTTGTCAAACGTTTGCTAATGTTGGGAGCAACAGCAACATAAGCTACATTCGGTTTTTACAGAAGCTACAGCACTGCTTGCACTTTTTCATACATATTAAACAAAGTGCTATTACAAAAACTTGAATAACTCGGGAACCCGTTGGAAATAACAAAATTTTTTTATGTTCCTGAAAGCTTATGAATCCACGAATTTTTATACCCGTTACACAAAGTGTAAACGGGTATATTCAGTTTGTCCGAAAGTTTGCAACGCATTGAAGGAGACTTCGGAGACCCCATAAAGTAAAAATATTATTGATCAGCTCGATGAGACGAATCGATTTAGCCATGTCCGTCTGTCTGTCCGTCTGTTGCGATGGCTGTTACTCGGAAAGTTTTAAAGATATTGTCCTGAAATTTTAAACTTAAGCTTTTTGTGCTCCTAGTTACTTTGTATACCAGAACCAAAGTGCCACGCCCATTTTTAGATATAGCCCCCATACAAACTTACAATTTTTCGATTTTTTGTATGAAAATACGTATTGTTTATGAATATATTTAATCCAAATAGGGTAAGAACACTTTTTATGTCATCCAATGTCAAATCTAATTCGCCACGCCCATTTTTATGTATAGCATCCATACAAACTTATCGCCCATTTTCGAGTTTTTATATGAAAACATTTATTATTTCTGAATGAATTCAATTAAATTTTGTAAAATCAATTCCAATGTCCACCTAAGTGAACACTTTCGATATGGTAAGGATCGGGCAAATATACAATAAAGCCTCCATACAAATTTGATCTAAGCACCTGGTGAACATATAAACTATTAAAAGTGTTGTGTAACGGGTATTTCAGCTTCGGTTCCACCGAAGTTAACCTTCTTTCCTTGTTTAAAATATATTTGAAAAAAAAAACTAGGGTACGATATTTTTCGAAAAATCGCAATTTTTCTTAAATACTCAAAAAAAAGCCAGTTTTTGTTCATTTTAAAATTATTTTTAAAATGGCAGAAAAAATATGCTCTTTTAAGAGCAAAAATAAAAAATGACAAATTTTAAAAAAATGTTCCACCTAAGAAAAAACCCAAAATTTTAAAACTTTGTGTTGCTGTACAATCAACAAGAACAACAATTTCTCAAAAGTTCTTTCTGTCCGCGTTTGGTCTTGACATAATCTATCGATTGGAGTATATATCGGCTAAATCTGCGACGCTGAGATTTTTTTAGGTAAATTTCATTTGGATCTACTCCAATACTTTTATTACTTTTAATAGAAAATGTAAAAAAAATAATGTTCATAAATTAAATATCAAAAGATTGGATGTTATTTTATGACCGTTTATGAAGAGAAGCATCGTTATCTGGTTTTAAAATATTCATTTCCAGGTTTCTACATTAAATGTACAAAAAGTGTTATTTTCCCATGCAAGATACATGGGAAGCTTCAGGGGCTCTGCGGCACCATTAAAAAAAACATTAAAAATAATGGTCTTCTTATTTTCGATACAGAATAATCCTAAATAGTGAGCGTATAAAAATTATGAAAAAATTATTTTCCATACAATTTTGTTAGACTAAACCGAATGTTGATAAGTTGTCGAAATAATGTGCCTTGAAACCGGAAAAGCCATATCTTGAAACTGGCCGAATTGGAAAGGTGGTTAGAAAATATTTAGGTGGGTTCAAGTGATTTCCGAAATTTGAACTTGGGACCCATTGGGTAACCCAAGAGATATTTTTGACCAAATTTTTTAAATTTTGTAAAATTTTGACCCGGGGCCTAATGGGGGCCTTCAAACCGGAAAAGACATATCTTTGATACGGGAATACCTAGAACCTTGTTATTGGGCGCATAAAAAATAATTTAAATAATGTTTATGTGTTCGAAGGATTTCGGATAGCCTAGAGATTTAATATAAGACTCTTTTGGGATCAATGTCTGGCTTGAAGACTATGTTACTTTATAATTCGCTGAGCGGCAGAAGTCGGATCTAACAACATCGACTCTTCTTAACAAATAGTAACATAATAAATCCAAAAAAGGCGCGGGTATAATCTTGTACTCGTATATATTTAAATAAAGCCAGTTTGACAATGGTAAATCGTGTAGCTTTTTGATTTTATAAACATTTTCTAATACACCCATTATACACATGCTTACATTCATTGCGCTAATTAAAATGTTATGCGAGGAAAAATAAATAGTTTCATTAAATAGTTATTTTATCGCTCTCAATTTTAGTTATACACAAATTGTACCCATGAGACCCCCAAAAATTATGTAAATAAAATATTTTAGTTTTGATTTTATTATTTTCGTATAGATTTTTATGGTTAATTTAAATTGTGGCTGCAACATTTTGTTAATTAACTTTTTTGTTTAATTTTATTTAGCATCATTATTGCATGTGGCAAATATTATAATATTTTGACAACGTATTTATTTCAGTTTATCTCATTTAAAATATGATAAAAATCAGATAAAAAATTTGAACCGCAGCAAATATTTAAGATAAAATTTAAATATGCACAAATTAAAACTTTGATACATATTCACATACACAGATACATTGAGCAATTATAGCGAACAATTTCAATTTGAATAAATGAAAATTATTGAGATTTTTTTGGTATTGGTTCGGTTCGGTTTGGTTTGGTTTCTTTTCTCGCAGATGGATAGTATGAAATATTTTAATTATTTTTGCGATTCATTTCATTGCGAATCAATTCAGGTGTAAAATATTTTCACAGGTGCGTAAAATATTTCAAATATTTTGCATGTTGTCTGCAATCGAATTCCATTGAAGTTTATTTGATTTTATGCAGTTTGTGAAGTGTGTATCTCGTATAACTTCAATCTATTTGATTCGAATTACAATTACATTTCACTGCATCAAAGCATTCTTAAAGGACGTTGTCGGTCGGAGTGCTGTAGTTGTTGTTGTAGTTGTTGTTGTATAAAGTACGTCAATACTTAACCAATTTGCAGTATTTCGACGAAATAGAGAACAATGTCAGCAGAGCTTGTCTTAAGCTAATGCTTTGCTATGTTCTCTGTGCTATGCGCACACACACAAATCAATTACTTCCGTTTCCGTTCCCGTTGACAAAGCCATTGTACCATTTGCCAATTGTCATTTGCTTTTGTTGTTGTTGTTGTTGTTGTTGCTATTGCAATTCATTCATTCATTCATTCATTCATTGCTGTCTATTTTCATTTGCTGTCATAGAAATTCGATAGTCAACTGTTGTCAGTTTAACATTGCAACTTTCGTTCGAGCTTCGCTGTATTTAATTTTATTTTCTTGGCCTACGGCGCGTATACGCAATGTTTGTGTAGTGCTACTCACCCGCAGTGTATGCTTTTGTAACAAATGGCTTGTCTACCTGAACTATCTGTCTGTCTGTCTGCAACTGTCTACAATATTGAAAAATTCCTTTGTCGTAGTTGCTTATTGTATCTTTTTTTATTCTTCTGCTTTTTTTTTTTTTTTTGCGCAACAGGATTTCCATTGTCACACATTCAATTTTTTTTTCTCGCTTAACTATTTATTTTTCACTCTGCTGTCAACTGTTGCAATAAAGCTGTTTATATTTGACAGTTTTTCTAGTTTTAAAATGAAAATGCTGTAGTTGTGATGTGATAAAAATTTGAAAATGTAAGTCGATTTCGCTGTGCGTTGCTGTTTTAATACAAAAAGATTAATTTGCTTAGTTGTATTTTAAATTAATTTCTAAAAAGTTTTATTTTTTTTTTTTTAAATACTTAAACTGGAACAAATGATTAAGAGAAAATATTGTAAGATATTTAGTTTTTATCGGCGAATTAAGTTTTTTCATTTAGCTTCCGCAGAGTTATTTAAGACCGACGGGGACGAGTTGATTGGATGTATGCATCAACTCTTGTGCAAAATATGGTCTGGTGAGAGTATGCCTGATGATTGGAACCTAAGTTTCCTGTGCCCACTCTTTAAGGAAGGAGACCCTGCAGTCTGCGCAAACTATCGCGGAATACATCTAATCTCTATCGCATACAAAATACTATCTGGCGTAATATGCAATAGACTGAAACCGTACGTAGGACGTATAGTTGGACAGTACCAGTGCGGTTTTAGACCAAAGAAGACAACCAACGACTCCACATTTACGCTGCAACAGATCCTGGAAAAAACCAAAGAGAAGCAAATCGACACACACCACATTTTCGTCGATTTCAAAGCCGCTTTCGACACGCCAATCAGATCAAAGTTTTCAAAGCTTTGACTGATCTTAAAATCCCCTCAAAAATCGTCCGCCTCTGTATGATGATGCTGGAAAACACCCAAAGCGTTGTCAGGGTCGGTAAAGATATTACCGACCCCTTTGACACCAAGAGAGGCTTCAGACAGGGTGATGCGTTGTCGGCGACTTTTTCAACCTCCTATTGGAGTACATCCTGATGCAGTGCCCAAAAGTCGACCGGACGGGCAATATTTTCTATAAAGAAACTATGCTGCTCGCATATGCCGACGGCGCGTTCTCAGACATCAAAAAACAATGTCGTCCTATGGGACTGACGGTCAACGAGAACAAGACGATGTACTTGGAATCCACTCGCAGGCAATCTGCACGTCGCAGACGGTCTTTGAGATCAGGGAACTTCAGCTTTGAGGCTGTAGAAAACTTCATCTATTTGGGATCAGATGTAAACAACAACAACATCATCAGTCAGGAGATTAAGCGAAGAATCACTCTTGCGAACCGTAGCTATTTTGGTCTCGGTAAGCAGATGCAAAGTAGAGTGCTGTCCAGAAAAACAAGGATTAAACTCTACAAGACGCTGATAATAGCGGTCCTGATGTATGGCTCAAAAGCATAGGTCATGACAGAATCGGATAAGTCGGCGTTTTGCGTATTTGAGAGGAAGATACTTCGGAGAATCTTTGGTCCAGTTAGTGTGGAAAATGACATCCGTATGCGCGACGAGCTATATGATGACATCGACATAGTCAGGAACATTTAATACAAAAGGCTGTCCTGGGCTGGTCACCTGTGTCGGATGGACACAGAAGCTCCAGCAAGAAAAGTTTGGAAGCGAGACGTGAATCAAATCGGTGGGGCGAGGCAGAGAGGACGTCCGCCGCTGCGTTGGGAGGACCAGGTCCTAGATGACATCCGCAGGATCGGAATCCCAAGATGGTATGACGAGGCACTGGATCACAACCGCTGGTGCCGAATCTTTTGTGATGCCAAGGCCGACAATCGGCTGTAGTGCCACTTATATATATATATATATATTTAGGTTCACATTAATACAGTTAAAGACAAAAACAGTTGTACTTCTCTAGTAGAATTGTATTCTGTTGTTATTTATACAGGGTTTCTGTAATCAATCATTTGAAGCATTTAAATATCAATTTATTAAGGGGACAACACTGGTTTTAAGGCTAAAAAAAGCTTATTTATTCCTGTTACACTTGTGTAAACAGGTTTGTTTAGTTTGTCCGAAAGTTTGCAACTCATTAAAGGAGGCATCGGAGGCCCCATAAAGAAAATATATTTTTGATCACCCCGACGAGGCGAATCGATTTATCCATGTACGTCTGTATGTCCGTCTGTCTGTCCGTCTGTCTGTTTGTTGCAGCGCAATTTATTCGCTCAGTTTTTAAGATATTGGCCTGAAATTTTAAACTTAAGCTTTTCTAGGTCCTGTGTACTTTCTATGTTAAAATCAATGTGCCACGCCCACTTTTATGTATAGCTCCCACACAAGAGTACAACATTTTGTCAAGTTCTTATAAGAAAAAAAATGTATTTATAAAGCGAATGACTTCAAATATGGTACAAATGCTTCTTATACCATGCCAAACCTTCAGTTTAAAATTGGTTCAAATATCAATATTAATTTAGTAAACTCTTTCATTCTAATGAATATTATGGAGCACATTTGCAATTTTTACAAAAGTTACTCTTCAACATATTAAGTCTAAAAAGAACTTTTTTTTGGTAAATGTTACTATTTTTGTTTTTTTTTTTTTTTAAATTTTTTCACCTATGCTATTATAAAGGGTGGTTAAATTTCAAGGGCCGATGTTGAATGTGAGCCACACCTAAACGTCAAGTTTTTTCCTGCATTTCTTTTGACATTTCTCAACTTCAGACTAACTCAATTTGAACCATGGAAAGATACACAATCGAGCAACGCGTTAAAGTTATTCAGGCCTATTATGAAAATGCGCGTACAAATCAAAATGCAAAAATTTGTGCAACCCGGGTCTGTAGGAGATGTGAAAACCCCCAGTGCATGCTCGTACAGCTCGTACTGCAGAAAATATTGCTGCTGTTCGCGATAGTGTGGCTGAAGAGCCGTCCACCTCAACTCGTCGTCGTGCCCAACAATTGTACCTCTCACGCTCGTCGTTGATGAATATTATGCATAAAGACTTGCATTTACAGAAATGGCAACAGTGGATAATCAATTTTCGAAGGAAATCATCTTCAGCTTTGAGGCACATTTTCACCTTAGTGGATTCGTCAATAAGCAGAATTGCCGCATTTGGGCGAATGAGAATCCAAGAGTGATTGTCGAAAAACGAATGCATCCACATAGAGTGACTGTTTGGTGCGGTTTATGGGCTGGCAGCATCATAGGGCCGTACTTCTTCGAAAATAAGGCTGGCCAGGCAATTACTGTGGATTTAACCACCCTTTATATAGTTACCTGATGAAGTCCAGTCAAATACGGGGTTTCACCTCGGAATTAAAGATATCCGGCCATTATTTTAACATTTCAAATTCTACTTCATTTTCATCTTCAACGACATATGTTTCCAGCTCTTCTAGCATTTCTGGGTCAAATGTGCCGTCTTCGTTGATATCACTCTGATAGGGTGAAGCATTTAAACAAGCTTGCCCATTACACTGGCCACAAGGTAAGGAGCACAGCAATCCCGAATTCCTGCATTCACGTCGCGAACCATGCTATCGTAAATAAAGGTTTACAGCCGGGTATCTTAAATTCCAAGATTCTTGCCCTATGTTGACTAATTTGACTGGACTGATGATATATAATATATATAATCGTTAGTATTTCAAACAAATTTTATTCGGAAGCAAACTGCGAAGAGTTTTTATTTATGTAAATACTTATTACAGTATTCAGCCATCAGTTGATCATCAGCACTTCGAACGGTCATCTTGCTGATTTGATGCTGTTGATGATGCTGTTTCTGCTGTTATTTTATGCTCTATATGCTCTATATGCTCTATATGCTATGTGTCAATGTCCTGCTGTTAAATTGATGAATGTGTTTTTTTTGTTGTTGGAAATAATCAAAATAACAGCAAATAAACAAGTTGTATTAGTTGTTGTTATTGTTGTTCTTGTTTTTGTTTTCGTCCTGTTGTTCTTTAGTTGTTGCTAGTGACAGCAAAAATAGATGAAATTCTATAAGGAGCAACAATCACCGCAACTACATACAAAATTGCAAACAAAATAAAAATCATAAACAAAAAAATTTATATAACTAGAAATACAGTAAAACCTGTCAAAGTGTAATTAACTCAAAACTTGTATACATATTTCCAAACACAGACACAGGCATTCAAGTTTTCACTGTGCTGTACGAGTTTTGGTATCAAATATGAAATAATAGAAGCATACATACTATGTACCATATTTGTTTATATGTATCTTTTTCTCTTATGAGATGGGGATTTTTTTTCTCTTTATCCGTATGTATGTATTTCCTTGTAGGTGGCAAAAATGTGCTGCATGTAAACAATAAAATGAACAAATCAACATTTTATGAAATATTGACAAGCAATATCAATCATCGGGTTGTTTTTCCTGCTTTTTATTCCATTCCATTCTTTTTTTTGCTTTTTTGTATCTCAACATTTAACACTTTATCAAGAGTGAGCAGATACATTTTTTTTTTGTTTTGTTCTGTTCATTTGTTAGCTGTACTGCTTCATTTTTTTGTTGATTAGTAGCAAAAGTTATTAATGTCTACGTTCATTTTTAGAAATGTGGAATTTGATTTTATGTGACGTGACAGATATACTCAAATTAGTGAAACAAATGACATAGTTAAAATGAAAAGGTAGTGTTTCTGTTTGATAAAAACAGAATAAATTTCATAGATTCATGTATGACTGCAATTTATTTTTTCATTAAAATTAAAGATTAAGTTTCATTTAAACAGAAAAAAAATTATTAAGCTAAACCCGGTGTGCTGCGCTAATCTACTCACGTTGAAACGAAATTTTAAAAATTATAAATATTTAACATATTTTGGGTCATTTAATTGGCCCGGGTTCAAATTTCGGCATTTCCCAGTCGCGTCAAATATATTTTTTTATCAATTCCCTACGTCTTCTCATTCCAAAGATATTGCTTTTAAGGTTTCGAGGCCCCATTAGGCGTCAAGTCAACATTTTCGAAAATCCAAAAAAATATTTTTCAAACTAAAATCTATCTATCTACTAAATATATAAAAATGTAAGTAAGTTTTTTTTTGTCTACTCTATACGTTGAAACCGTCCAACCGATGAGCCCCAAACCGGTTACATTTGAAAGAAAACAATGCAAATAGAGTTTTAGACCATTAAAACAATGCATCAGAACATTCGATTCGTTTAAGAAGTCAATTTTGTAATTTTCCCATACAAAATCGCTTTGCTTTTTTAACATAAACAAAAATCAAAAAATAAAAAGCAGATGATTGCAGCTGAATTTTCACAATACACAGCAGATGCAAATCGGAAAACAGCTGAAAAGAGCAGCCAAAACGCCCGTACAACGTGGTAGCAAACGCCGGGGTATCCGCTAGTACACTATAAAGTTCTTTTCGGGTCCCCCACTGGTGTTTGGGACCAATATTCCAAGAATCCAGTAACATGTCAAAAGTATTTTTTAAACATCTTTCATTTGTACTAAATTAGAGAGAAATGAGACAGTGATGAAAGGTTCCATTGCTCCTTTCAGGGTCCAAGTTACACTTTGTGAAAATTTTACGAAGATCGGTCTTTAAAAAAAATGGTCGTATAGTGGGCGTAGTCAAGATTGATTAATATTGTATAAATCTAACGCAATATCGCGTGGGATTCTTTCTAACCAACCTAATTCCATGTATTTTGGAGCGTAGATTTCAAATATGGCCACCAAATTTTTTAAGAACCATTTTGGAGATAACTCTTTTCAGTTATTACTTAAAAATCTCAAGAATGGTCAAATTATAAAGCTGAACTTTTCATGGATTGGAAGATATTTTCTTTCTCTCACACGATAATATGCTATTTGTGAAAACGAATGAATACTTTTTGTGTACCAAGCGTCGAAAAACAGAAAAAAATTGTACTTTTTCATGCTTTTTTGAAAAATGTTAATTATACCCATGTCCGTCTGTCTGTCCGTCTGTCTGTATTTTTCTACGCATCTAATTTGTTGAAGATAAAAAAAGATAATAAACTGAAAATTGGAACTTAAGCATTTCTCGGCAACGACTATGTTAAGTTCGATATTGAAAAGTGCCACGCCCATTTTTATTTATAGCTCCCAAACAAACATACCGCTTTTTCGAATTTTTGTATAAAAATAGCAATTATTTGTGAATGTATTCACTAGAAATTGGGAATTGTCATTCAATGTCAAAAAACAGGTGCCACGCCCATTTTTAGATAGAGCCCCCATACAAACTTACCGCCCATTTTCGAATATTTGTATGAAAATAGGTATTATTTATGAATGTATTCATTCCAAAATGGGTGAAAACAGTTATTATGTCATCCAATGATAATAAAGTAAGAATAAAAAGTAAGGAGAATTTTCGATTTAAACTTCGCGGGCTAAACATTTCGGGCTAGTTCTTTTTTTTTGAGTTGGCAGGACTGTTAAATAACATCTGAGCCAAATTGAATGTCAATGTCATTATAAGTAATATATTTACTCGTTTGTTTACCAAACGACCAAGAGTGTATTTGGCGATTTTTACAATGTCTGACTTAATTGAGCAGAGAAGTGTCATCAAATTTTGTTTTCTGAATGGAATAAATGGAATAAAAATGTTGAAGAAGGCTTACGGAGACCGAGCTCTACCAAAATCAACAACATTTGATTGGTAAAAATTGTTGAAAGAAGGTTGAGAACGTGTTAAAGACGAAGAGCGCCCTGGTCGATCATCGACCCCAACGGACGATGCTCACATCCAAAAGTAAAAGAATAAGTGCTCGCACACCGTCGATTAACTATGAGAGACATTGCTGATGAAATTGGCTTAGCAAAAGGATCAAATAATACCATTTTGAAATGACGATTTTTTTTTAAAAACTGTACTGATTTTTTCGTGACTTTTTTTGCCAAAAATCCAACCAATATCGTTCCGCAACCACCGTATTCGCTTAATTTGGCACCGTGTGACTTCTGGCTATTCCCAAAACTCAAGAGACCACTCCGAGGAACGCGTTTCGAGTCGATTGAGGAGATAAAAGCTAAATCGAAGAAGGCGCTGATGGCTATACCGGAAAGGGACTATTTGGCATGTTTCGAGAATTGGAAAAACGTTGGCATAGGTGTATTTTATCGGGAGGGGATTACTTTAAAGGAGACAAAATAGATATTCATGAATAAATAAATAATTTAAAAAAAAAAACACAAAATATGCGATACTTTTTGAACACACCTCGTATATACATTTAAAAATATATAGACGAAAAAAATTAATTTTTCATAAAAAGTTTAAAAAGAATCGGTGAGTCTATATGGGGGCTATACATAAAAATGGGCGTGGCATCTTGGTTTTGTAATTGGATAAATAAATTCATAAATAATACCAATTTTTATTCGAAAATTGAAAAAATGGGCGGTAAATTTGTGTGGGGGCTACACCTAAAAATGGGCGTGGTACTTTGTTTTTGAAATCGGATGTCGTTAGAAGTGTTTTTATTCAATTTTGAGTGAATATATTCATAAATAATACCTATTTTAATACAAAAACTCGAAAATTTTTGGTAAGTTTGAATGGGGGCTACACCTAAAAATGGGCGTGACAACTTGGTTTTAACATACAAAGTAGTCGTTGCTCGAGAAAAGCTTAAGTTCCACATTTCGGCGTAATATCTAGACAGACAGACGGACAGACGAACATGTCTAAATCGATTCGTCTCATCGAGCTGAGGTCTACGATGTCTCCTTCAATGTGTTACAAACTTTCCGACAAACTGAATATACCCTTCACACTTTGTGTGGGAGGGTATAAAAATAGGGAGCCATATCTCTTTCATTTTTTTTCTAAAAATTTCAAAATGCAAAATTTTGATGTGTAATTTTTTGTCTCTTTTTCAGAAGTTGCCACTCAACTGTCTCCAGAACCTAAACATGGTGTTGCTCAAGCCTTTGTATTCATATAAAATTATCAGTTACACTATACTGAACAATTTTTCTCAGGTTGGATCTTAGTTTATACAATGGATTAGTGTCTTTAGATGTTTTTGCCTGTTAGAGGTTTAAGTCCAGTCACTCATTTTTTCAGTTTAAAAGAGCGAAGTGCTCTCGCAAATATTTATTTATTAAGGGAAAAGGCAGACGAAGCAAGATTTTCATGCAATAATTCAAAGATTGTTGCGTAACCTCGTATGTAAACGAAAAAATATTTCACTTGAAAAAATGTGGCGACACTATCTTACTTTCTTACTCTGAGTACACATTTTTTAAAAAATTTTTCACGTAAATTTTTACAGTTGTACGAAACACAAGCAATGTAATATTGCATGAAAATCTTGCATCGTGTGATTTGGCCTTTAATAATTTATTTACTTTTATTTTTTTTTCGTCTGTTTACATATTTTCCAAATTTTAAATCCATAAGTAAATCATCATTAAAAAAAAAAAAAAAAAAACCATAAACATTTTAAAGATTTTTGTAAAGCTCTGCGCAAAAGCTAAAGCGAAAATGCCACCATCGATTACGTTGCTTAATCTGTGAAACTGCTGCGCATTCATAATTTGATTACCAAATATTAAAATTCGAAAATTTTAATATGATTTTATTAATATCCGTAAGCAAGCAAAAAACAAAAAAAAGCGTTTAAGCAAAATAAATTTTCTACGGTGAAAATGTTGAAACAGTAAAGCAACGCTAAAAACATAAAGAAAACGAAAAATACCAACAGTTTTTTGCCAATATTGCTTCAAGACACCTAGAAACTGTGTGTTTTGTATGTATAAAAAGAAAAGTCTTACGTGCTGCTGTCATTACGGATTAAGTGCGCTGAACTTTTAAGCTGTTGAGTTGCGGAATAACAAAAAAAAAAAAAATGAGCAGAAGAAGCTGAGAAAAGTTTCGAAGAAGACGTAGATGAAGCGTATAAATAAACTGCAATGCATGCCAGATACACTACAATATCGAACAACAGAAAAAAAAATAAAGTTTAAAGAAAAGAAAAGTAAACGGAAAAACTAGTAAGCTGAGCAACGCTAAAGACGCGTGAAAAAAAAAAACTTTTTGTGTTGCATAAAATTAGGCGCAGTCGAAAAAAAACACACACAGATAGAACAATGCCTTAATCAGGCTCTTCTGTGTTTTTTTCTCTTGTTTATTTTTGTGTGTGTGTGTGAGTGTTTAAGCGTTTCCGTCAGAGCGAAAAGAAAACAACTGCTGCTACATGCTTTGCAAATTAAATTTCTTTGTAACGAAACTCGAGTCATGATTAACGCATTTTGCTTTTAATTTTTACACACACACACACGCACACACACCGCTGAAAAAGAAAAAACGAAAAGGATCACATGTGCTTCTTGATAAGATTTTAACGCGCTTTCTTTTTACTTTTATACGTTATCCTTTTGGTAAAAAGTTTTTGCAATGCAGAGACTTATACTGCAGGCGATTTGGGTTTTTCAGTTTTTTTCTTATTTATTTTCTTTTCTTTTGTTCAAAGTTTAATTTTCATTGCGAAAAGCGTTAAATGTTTTACGCAGTTAAGACTGAGAAGGTTTCAAAACTAAAGCAGCAATGCGGTACGACATTTCACTGGGTAAAGGCAGTCATGTTTGAAAAATTTCCAAGCAATGTGACAAAAAATTTAACAAGTTTGTGTAGAGGGTTAATTTAAAAGTTTATAGCAAACTACGGGAATAATTTTAGGTACAAAGAATGAGAGATAAAAAGAAAGTTAGAAACAAAGATAGCAACAAAGATAGCAACAAAGATAGAAGGAAAAGTATTTGAGTATGTGATAAAATTCGATCGAAATATTGCGATTGTCAAAATTTCGAAGTAGACTAAACCAGAACTTATATTAATTTTATCTATTGTTCAACATCAAGAAGCAGAAAAATTGACACATAAATGGTGAAATTATATATATTCACCATACCATACATACTCAACAATATTTGTTACCAAATAAGAAAGAGATATAGCAAAGTACGTGGGTTTTATCTTAGACCCGAAATTTAACTGGAAAGAAAACATCCAGGAACTACTCGTGTACCAAACTATTCGGTCGCAGATGGAGTCTCTCACCGAAGATGGTCTTATGGCTATACAATGTAGTAGTACATCCGATCCTTTGTTATGGAGACCTGGCCTGGTGACCGGCTCTTAAAAACAATTACAACATCCAAAAGTTATCTAGGGTACTGAGATCGGCTTGTATTGGAGTCACTGGGGCAATAACAATTTGTCCCTCCGAGGCTCTAAATGCAATGCCTGTTACCCATTGACCTATTTATCAAGCAGATGGGCTCGATCAGCTCTTTTCGATTAAAAGAACAAGGCTTGTGGTCCTCACTAAGCTATGGTCACAGCGCTGTTTTATCCACAATCCCGACAGATTTGAATGGCCCTACTGACTTTCTCTCCGAAACTTCGGATTTCAGTAAATCCTTTAAAAAATCAATACCTTTACGGCAAAACTGAATGGTGGAGCTGCTGGAGAGTGAAGCTGGTCTGTCGCTCTACACCGATGGGTTCAATTATTGCGTGCAGGCTGTTGGAGCAACTGGAGATTCGGTGCAACTGGATATCGGATTTTTATTTTCCTAGACAGCCAAGCTACCATCAAGACGCTGGATACCCACATTACCAAATCTAAGCTAGTAAGGGAATATCAAACACTTTGCCTTTCATAAGTCCCTGGATATAATGATATTTCCGGGAACAAGCAAGCAGGTGAATCACAGTCAGTTTTGGTTCAGTTCCCAATGAGCGCTAGTGTCGCCCTCATTAGGAATCACTTCACCTCTTTAATCTACTGTTAAACACCCGCAAAGATCTTGCGAGACTAACAGCCGCCATCATAGGGCACTGGCTCATTGGGGAATACGCGGCCAGATTTGGTATCCCTTATAACAGCACATGCCGACGTTGTAAAGAAGAGGATACTCCAAAAACCTTAAAGCACTTCCTCTGTGTGTGTCCTTCACCTAGATCGAGTAGACTGAGCTACTTTTAACGTTGGCAGTTGGAATCGCTGAGCGATCTCTCTCTTATTTGTCCCTGAAATCTACGGTCCTTCCCTAATTGTTCTGGTTGGCTTTGATCCTCCAGAGCCTATTATGTACTTAAACCTCTCTTCCGAGATATTTTAAGTAGAAGCAAAACGGCAGTTATATGCTAATTGTGTGGGGAATATGGGTTTTCTCCTCAGCCACCTCTATTTAGAAATAGTGGCGAAATACGTCACCTGGCATAATTGCATCCTGAATAAGAACATTATTTTTATTATTATCATTTTTATTTTTGATTATTTGCGTAGGTGGAATCTTCAATAGACAGTGTCTATTAGAAACCACCGTGCTTGCTCACTAAACCTCCCTACGCATCGAAAAAAATTTAAATCAGCTTTCCCAATAGCTAAAACACATAGTTAAGACATATGTTAATTAACTGACATAGTGACGTTAAGTCAAGAGTAACTCAAAGTTTGACTGGTTTTTAGAGAATAAAAATTATCATATTAGCAATGCCACAGATCACTTGGGTGAAGTCATGAATTAAGTGCTACCTCCAATTGGTTGAAATGATCTTTGAGACGAATGTCGCTTAATCTGATCCATATCAGTCGGGATTCGAAGGTCTTGGTGAAGCGTATATCATGGTATAACAGCCATTTCAACTTGCGCAACTTAGCAGTATAGGAGACAATAGTTTTGTGAATGTACATGCCTCAAGTAAGTCGGCGGTCCAGAGATGTGATAGTTTAATTAAGTGACACGTTAAGACAATTTCCCTTTCGTTGAGCAAAAGTACAATGCTGTGACTTGTTGCTATTTACTGGTATAATCCAACGATTGGCCCATCTGTTAAAATCATTCAGAAACTCCTGTGATAGATCTGAAACATCTCTGATGCTAGCTGAGGTAGCTTTAAAAACAGGATACTTCGCATGATTAGCAAGCATTGTGTAAGGTGTAACTTGAATTGATATGTCCAAGTACTTTTCCTTGAGGTAAACTAGCCTTGATATATTAAATACTCGACCAATCGACACGAACTTCAACCTTAAAGTGGCGTTAAAGCAAATAAGACTTGGCCAGAAAAATGTTAATGTTTGTCGCTGGATATTTCAACTTGTTGAGTAAACCATCGTGCCAGACACGATCAAACGCCTGTTGAACATCTAAGAAAACTACTGCGCTATTCTGCATATTTTTGAAACCTTCAACAATTTTTGTACTACTTGACGAACTGGTTCTTGCGTACCATGATGTTGCCTAAATCCAAATTGATAGCCAGGAATTGCACTCAGATTCGGGTCAAAAAAATATCCGCTCAAATATTTTTGAAAATATTGGAAGTAAATTAATTGGTCTATAAAATTCAGCCCTATTGTCCGGCATTCCTGGTTTTGGAACCATTTTAAGTACAGCGTAGTTGCACTGAGGAGGAAAGTGATGTATACAAGCCATTGCATTTAAGAGCATATGGAAAAGAGCTTTTACTACTCTTCCATTGACAGCATCGTAACCAGGTGCTTTGGATCTTTTAAGTGTGATTGGATCGAAAGGTTACTGATGCCATCACATATCCGATTATGCTTTTAAGTTGCAGATCCTTCTATATAAAAAAAATATCCACGACAATTTTGACCAGGTCTATCGGCCATTTGCTGGAAAGTAACATGTACAACAAAAGCGTTGGTTCTTTTTTATTATAGTCACTATGGGATCTAAACAGCAACCGATGTGTCGATCTGACGATGAACTTTTTTCACCCATACCGCCGAGAGCTTCAAGCATTTCATTTCGCTGAATCCAGAGAAAAAATTTGGTCATTAAGAGACTCTTCCTGAAGAGAGAAGAATCATTAAAAACTTTAGAGAAACAACGATCCCGACCTCGAAGTTGGAACGATAAATGTTTATATTACGTAGAGCACAGTCTTATCAACCCTCGCAACATTCTATTTTTATTTAAGCGTATCACTCACAATCAGTGTGCTTAGGTGTGCATTCATCTTGAAAGGAGTATGGCAATGAAAAAAAAAGATAGAAAAAAAAAATGAATCGTAAAATGAAATTGAAATGAAATATAGAAGTATGCTGGAGAAATCTAACATCTGAGTTGTATCATGATTTCACAAAGTTGCTTCAAGAATTTTTCTCTTTCTTTTTTTTTTTTTTCTTTTTGCTTTGCTTTACGTTTGCTTTTTATCCATAGAACCTAGAGTGGCACAAACTGTTACACACTTAAACATCCAAACACATATCTTACATACACACACATTCAATGCTCAACAGCTTAGTGAACTTTGCACTCGAAAAGCCGACTGATATGTGTGGCATGTATAGCGTTCGAACGTTACGATAAGCAGTTCTAACCACAGAGCTACACAAACACACAACACAAACACAAACACAGTCATGAGTGTCACTTAGGCATAGCTATCTGATTCTCTTGACTGATTGTGCTGCATAAAGATAGGCGCATAGGCTTTTTTTGTTTGATGGATTAAGATTGGCATTACATATAGTCGATTGCATGCATGATTTTGTTTAGAACTTGAATGTGCTATCGGTTAATGGCTAACTTGAAATGTCTTAATACCTTTAAGCCGTATCTTTCAATGTGAATGGCTTAAAGAGATAACGAAATGAAAATGCTTGCAAGACAAATTTTTTTTTAATTAAGTTTTTAATTAAAGTTGTCAGAATAAATAGAATAATGCAATAAAAATGCAATCGACTAAATTTTTCGGAAAACCGGAAACAAGACTCATGTAAAAAAAAAAATATATAAAAATAAGAATTTGTGTTATTTACCCGCACATCATGGGCGTCGCCAGGTATGCGTAGGGGGGCAGCTGTCGTTGATGTCTAAACTGTCACGAGAAAACCGATCACCTTGCAATTGATTGCCGTTTTTTGTGGATAAAAAAGAAGTTGGATTAGTAAAACTTTGGACTTTATCTTTTTTACATAATTAGAAATATTTTGGACTTACCATGGGCAGAATTTGAAGGGATTAATGTTCTACAACGGCTAGCAATGAGGGCGGCGTTTGAGCAATTTTAAAAAAGTATATCAAGAAGTTAGTTATGATGGCCTAATAATCCATTCCAAATTTTAACATGAGCACACGGCTGGTTTAGGGAAATATATGTGGTCAAATTTGTCTTTATATTGAACAAAACTCTAAATTTTTTTAAAAAATTTTCATTTTTATTTCTAAGGATTCTAACAATGCAAAAAAATAAAAATATATGTTTGTCTGTCCGTCCAAATTTTCTACGGGCGTTTTATAATGCTTGCTTATGCAAAGTCCATTTGGACCTCAGATATTTCTAAAACAGTTACATGCTCATTTTAAAATTTTGCATGGATTATTGGGCCATCATAAGTAACTTTTTGGTGTACTTAAAATTAAAAATATCGAGTACCCGAAGACCCACATTTTTAGCCGAGGCTATTTGAAATGAGTATCCAAAAGGTTATTCTTCAAGTATAAACTTTTATACCCGCCACACATAATAACGCATTAAACGAGACATTGAAGACCCTATAAAGGATATATATTACTGATCAGCTCGAAAAGACAAATTGATTAAGCCATGTCCGCTTGTATGTCCGTCTGTCTGTTCGTATTCCATGAAAATCTTGTATCGTATGACTTGCCCTTATGAATATATTCACTCTAATCTGGGTATAACCATTTCTACTGACATCCTTTGAGTATTCTACCGATATAACAATGATCATGCCACTATAACTTACAGACCCCGTACAAACTAACCTTACCTTTTTTTTATTTGTTCAAGAAAACTATTGTTTTATATGCTTACAATTTTACATATATGCATCTTATTTGAGCCCCAACATGAGTTGTCTCCAACCAACCCCTTTGCGGAATATAATCTACGTCATTGATAATCGTACATGATATATTTATAATTAATTCTATGGGAATCTCGCCCGTCACCACACTTAGGAGTATGAAAAATGTTTACGAGGTGTGTTCAAAAAGTATCGCATATTTTGTGTTTTTTTTTTTTAAATTATTTTTTTATTCATGAATATCTATTTTGTCCCCTTTAAAGTAATCCCCTCCCAATAAAATACACCTATGCCAACGTTTTTTCCAATCCTCGAAACATGCCAAATAGTCCCTTTCCGGTATAGCCATCAGCGCCTTCTTCGATTCAGCTTTTTATCTCCTCAATCAACTCGAAACGCGTTCCCCGGAGTGGTCTCTTGAGTTTTGGGAATAGCCAGAAGTCACACGGTGCCAAATCAAGCGAATACGGTGGTTGCGGAACGATATTGGTTGCATTTTTGGAGAAAAAGTCACGAAAAATCAGTACAGTTTTCAAAAAAAATCACCATTTTGGTACCAATCGAGACTAGACATTTTAGGCCCAAAACACCAATCAACCTCGCGCATCATCAGCAATGTCTCTTATAGTTAATCGACGGTGTGCAACCACTAATTCTTTTACTTTTTGGATGTGAGCATCGTCCGTTGAGGTTGATGGTCGACCAGGACGCTCTTCGTCTTCAACACATTCGCAACCTTCTTCCAACAATTTATACCAATCAAATGTTGTTGATTTTGGTAGAGCTCGGCCCCCATAAGCCTTCTTCAATATTTTTATTCCATTTATTCAAAAAAAAAAAAATTTGATACAGGTTCTTGGTCCCTTTTTTGAATAGGTGAAAATCGAATACGATCCAAAACACGTGCAAGCAAAGCAGCTGTCAACAATTAAGTGAACATTCAAAATGGCCGAGCTCGTCGGCATAAGTGAGAGACATAACGCCACAAAAAATCGAAATTCGAATATACGTAACCCGCGAAAATTCAAAATTCGCGATAATGTTTGAACACACCTCGTATGTCCTATTCTCAGACCTACCGAATGTACACATAAAATTCCATAAGAATCGGACAAGCCGTTTTGGAGGAGTTTTGTTTCAAACACTGTTACACGGGAGTTTTATTTATCAGATTACCTTCAGAATATTTTCAGTTAAGATCGAAACGCAAATCTTATTATTATAAAGAACATTTAAAAAATTTTGAGTTTTGAATTTAATAAAAATGCAGCTCTTTTGAATGCCAATGTAGAGTATTGCAAAATATGGACGCTATCAAAACACTCCCCATTTGCTTTTTGAATTTGTTGAATTACTTAAATTATTTATATCGCTTCATGCTTTTCGAGAAGAGAACAATTCAATTAATTTGCTGCTTCCCAAGATAGCTGAATACAATCAAAATTGAAAATTTATGTTATTCAGTGCAGTGCATTTCTTATTCCCAAATAGCAAACAGTAAATATTCCATATAAGCTGTTAAATTTAGCAGTGCAGCATATTCGAAATTCACACATATTGACCAAGAATACAAACTAGCTACTCAATTACTCTGCAGCAATGCGCAACGCAACGCACTATAAGAGCTGCAGGCGACTGAATCTGAAGCATGCGTCGAGGAGTGTGTGAGTGAGTGGCGCGATATCGAAGAAGATGGCACCGAGAAAAAAAGCTTTTCTTACGGCGGAAAATATTTAAGTCAATTGCCACGAAGTGAATGCATCTGTTTGAGTATTTGCATCGATGCAATGCGTTTTCAATACTACTCAAATGCTTTAGGGTATATGCAACTCGAATGTGCATATCAGTCAATTTTGTAGATACTTGTAAATGTGTGTGTGTGTGTATTTTCGTTTATTTTTTTTACGCTGCGCTATTTTATTTTCTAAACATTTGCGCCACTCGAGTTTTACGCATCTAAAATATGCAATTCGGCTTTACTTGCTAGCAACTTGTTTCGTCTGCGTGAAGGATTTAAAATTTTATGCTTTTGGCAATTTACACTTGACGTAGTCTTTTTTTTCCGTTTTTTTTTTGAATCCTTGTGCGCCATTCGTTTTGCCTCTGCCACCATTGACGCCATCTGCTGCAACCCAACTTCCGTTGCGCACACTTCACTTCCATTTCCGTTTTTTTTCCTTTTCACGAGTAGCAAATATTTTCGTGCATTCGCATTGCTTTAACACTTTCGCATTCGTTTTATTTGGTTCGTTCTTAATGACAACATTTTTATTACACTCTTACTACTTTTACTAACTGACTTGCCATCCCTGTAGCTATCTATCTGGCTGGCTCATGCTGTCATCGCTGTTTTTTTTACTGGATTTTAAAATGCGTTTCTTGGTTTAACTTAAATAAATGTCACTGATTAATTTCATTTGGTTGTAAATACATTTAGCAGCAAAGAATTTTGCTGTTCTCTCATTTTTAACTTTGAAATTGTTATATTTGACTTCATTATTTAATGTTTTTTATACACATTTAATTTAATTTAATATTCGTACAAATAGGGGTTCGGATTTAATTAAAAATAATAATAATGTTATTTGTTTTTTTGGTTTATATTATATTTTAGAAAGTTCTTCTAGTATTTACATATACTCGTATGTATATGGAATGCAAAGAATCTAAAGTTAATCTAAAGATATTAATCTAAAAATATTCCGCTTTCCTCTCTGTTTTTAAAGTAATGAAAAACATAAATGAAAAGTCACTAATTTTCCAGACGCTTTAAAATTTATACAAAGGGAGTAATACTTCTTTGCCTATAAAGCAACGTTAGTCAGGACACTAGAATGCATAATATCTAAAAAAGAATACTTAAACAAGTTACTTGATTTAAGTAAAGGATTATGTTAAGCTTAAGTCTTTAATAAAAGCTGTAGTAATAGTGGAATAGAACCAAGGAAAGAAATTAAATTCGGTAGAACCGAAGCTTAAATACCCGCTACACGAAACTTTAATTAGTTTATGTATGATCATTAGTGATGTAGATTATGTTCCGCAAAGCGGTTGGGGTGCGGACAACTCAAGTTGTGACTCAAAATTGGAAGCATATATGTAAAAATTTTTTGCTTAAAATGCAGATAAACCTATAATTTACTAGAAAATATTTTAAAAAATGGAAATTGACATATAAACTGCTTATTCAAAAAAGGGTAAATTAAAAATTTTAGTTTAGTATTGGATTGTTCAATAAGTAATTTCGTATCTGTGAGCGAATTTTGACGCTTTATTTAACATACTTAAAATTATCAGATTTAAGTCAAATATACGACGTTAAGTTCGCTAACTTGTTGTCATTTAGAAGGCAACTTCATTATGCTCCCCTTATAAAACCCCCTCCCCCATTTGCAAAAAACTCAGACAACCAGTTTTCGCAAGCCTTTTTGAGGGCCAACATACTACCACCAAGAACGTTTTGCACGGCCCGAATAAGATGGTAATCACTTGGTGCCCTGGTTCGGACTATACGGTGGGTGCGATAGGACATCCTATCAGAGCTCTCGTAGCTTCTGGCGGGTCATCAAAGATGTGTGAGGCCGAGCGTTGTCCCTGGTGGAACACTACACCCGTCCTGTTGGCCAATTCTGGCCGCTTCTGGTCAATCGATTGCTTCAAACTGTCGAGTTGCTCGCATTAGATGATCGAATTAAGCTTTTGGCCATAGTTGAGCAGCTCATAGTGGATGATTCCCTTCAATCACACCACACACACAGCAAAACCTTCCTGGCCGTCAATCTGGGCTTGGCAATGTTTTGGGTCGGCTCGACGCGCTTCAACCACGACCTTTTTCGCTGGACGTTATCGTAAGTGATCCACTTTTCATCTCCAGTCACCATCCGCTTTAAAAATTGGTCGAGTTCGTTCCGTTTCAGCAGCGTATCACAAGCGTTTATGCGATCCAAAAGATTTTTTTGCGTTAAATCGTGTGGCACCCAAACATGTAGCTTTTTTTTAAATACCAATCTTCTGCAAATGGTTCCAAATGGTTGTATGTCTTATACCCAGTTCCTGGCCAACCCTCTAACATGCCGGTTCACTTGGATGATTTCGACTTTTTTATTGGTTTCTACGAGAATTGGCCTACCAGTTCGGGGTACATCTTTGACATCCAAAAAAAATCGATTGAACCAACGCTGGGCTGTGCGAATCGTTACAGCATCGGGCCCATAAACTTCACAAAATTTTTCGACCGCCTTCGTTGAATTTTTACCTCTCAGGTAGTAAAAACGTAAAATATGGCGAAGTTCTTGCTTGGTCGACTCCATCTTTGGCGCGCTATAACTTGAGATTGAAATATATGATTTCAAAACAGTCTGGGTGTCCTTGTAGCTCTGGGTGTCCTCTTTAAATCGCCGTTCAGGATGACCCAATGCGATTAGTACAACCTAAGCTATGTTAAAGAGTCGCCATATATTGAAAAAATACGACCTTACTTATTGAACAACCCAATATGTACATATCAAAGCCAGACAGACATGGCTAAATCGATTTGTCTCGTCGAGCTGATCAATAATTTAAACTTTATGAGGGTTCCGATGTCTCCTTTAATGCGTTACAATCTTTCAGACAAATTGATAATACCCTTCACACTATGTTTTGCGGGTATAAAAATATTCTTCTTCTCTTTACACTTGCAAAACTACATACAAAACTGAGTAAATAGAGATAACCTGTCATCAATTTCGTACAAATGACTGCTCACCACTACCAACTCCGAGAGACTTCTCCGGCCCTCAACTCATTAGATTCCTTAATCAAAGAGGTTATTGGATAACCTAAACCTCGAAGTCAGACATGGTACGATGACGAATGTTGCACAAAGAGCCGTTAATAGATTTCAAAATTAATAATGCTATACATCAACTTAATTTTATTGAAAGCTCGCATGAAAAAATAAATTTCAAAAAATGCCGCCAAATATTTGTGTTTTGGTTCTTCTGCTTTTGGTTCTTGGTATTCAGTTGAAAAGTGATACCAAAAACACTTGGATTATATTACTACTTTTTCCTTTTTGGCAGGTAAAATGTTTCGAAGCAATCAAAGGGGAAAGTGTACAACTAGTTAAGGCTAGGATACTCTTTTTATTGTTGCAAATTCGCAAAAATTTGGAAATACACAATTGTACTGGCAAGCGTGAGCAACCATTATAAATATATGAAAAATAATAATTATAAACTTTTACTATATTTTTTTGTTACACATCATTTGACGTTGATAGACCTTCGTGTGCAGCATTTGTATTAAAATATATTTTAAAATAGTTTTGAACAAATTAAAAATATTCTTAAAGATTTAGAAATTCGGTCCGATTTGAACCAATTTTAAACTGAAGATTTGGCATGGTATAAGAAGTATTTGTACCATTTTTGAAGCCATTCGTTTTTTTAAATAAATTTTTTTCTTATAAGAACTTGACAAAATGTTGTACTTTTGTATGGGAGCTATACCTTAAAATGGGTGTGGAAAGTACCCAGGACCTAGAAAGGCTTAAGTTAAAAATTTCAGCCCAATATCTTTAAAACTGAGCGAATAAATCGCGCAGCAACAAACAGACAGACGGACAGACGGACATGGCTAAATCGGACATGGCTAAATCGTCTCCTCGTCGAGGTGATCAGAAATATATATACTTTATGGGGTCTCCGATGCCTCCTTTAAGGCGTTACAAACATTCCGACAAACTGAATATCACAAGTGTAACAGGTATAAAAAAAAAATTATTCTCTACTCTTTCTTTCCTATGTATATCCTATAGAAAGAATAAAACATTCGCTTTCCCATTCCCACGTCTCTCGTATATTTCTAAACTCTCAGCAATGTCTCAGTTGAAAGGACAATTTTAACAGACCGAAGAGAGTGTACACCACCTTGTCTAATTGCATCATGACTAGGACCCGCAATGTTCAAAAATTGGAAGGTACACGTGTGCACGTAACGAGCGATGAAACAGGAAAAACGTTAACTTCAGTGGAACCGAAGTTTAAATACCCATCACACGTATTTCTAAATAGTTTATGTGTTATCATTAATAATTTAGATAAAACTTCGAGATGGAATGGAAGTGGCTCTATAGTCTGATACAACTCAAGTTTAGACACAATATTGGTTTCAAATTTGTAGCTAAATGTACAGATATTCTAAAAAGAATCTAATAGAATCAAAGTGTTGGGCCTATGAGCAGTATGTACATTGTTTTTGATATTGGATGACTTTAAAGAGTTTTTACATGTTTTGGAGTGAGTCATACTTAAAAAAATTTTTTTTTTTCATACAAAAATCAAAAAATGAGCGATAATTTTTTATGCGAGGTATACCCAAAAATTGGCGTGGCAATTCTATGTTTGAACTTGACCTGGTCGTTCCCGAGAAAAGCTTAAGTTTCCAATTTCAACTAAGTTCGTCCAGTAGTCTTCGAGTAAATCGCATTGAAATAAACAGACGGACAAACAGACGGACATAGCTGGATCGTCTCCACTCGTTGTGCGGAATCAGAGATATAAACACTTTATTGCGTCCATAAATAGCACAGCCCTACAACAGTTTTGCGAATAAAATGAGACCAAGTGTTTCCGAAGGGAATTATCGTGCTGAACACGAATCTGGGCTCAAATTTTCCATCACTTCAGGTTTTCGAGAAAAAGGGGTTGAAAACCTTAAAAATAGCGTTTTTAATTTTTAATAAATTGTAGAGCAGAACCCTGGCGTGCTACGATTCGTGTTCAGCACGAAAATTCCCTTCGGAAACACTAGGTCCCATTTTATTCGCATGCGAAAAATGGAATTTGCAGGGCTGTGTAGTTAATATCCATTTCATATCCGTTTCACATGACATTATTACTTCTATACTTCTCCTAGCCCAGTTACGTTACAATCTAACATTATTAGTTCAAGTATATTGATTTATAATATTAAAAAATGGGAGAAACCATGGAAAACTAACAAATTAAATAAAAATTGGCAAATATTATTAACAATAAAAACTTCCCATATCAAACTTTTGCATTTTAAAAACATTATTCAAGTTCAACTTTTTTACTTAAAATATAAAAATTCAATATTTAAACCTGTTTGGTTTGTTAGATACACAAATGATAAATGGGCATGAAAAAAAAAAAATGAAAAAATAAATAAAGTTCAAAGAAAAAAAAAACAAAACAATAGGCTTCCTGAAAAAAGTGGTATGAGTTCAGACAGACAGACAGACAGTATGGCAGATACGATACGAGAGCTTTCAGGAACTTATCAAGGCGCAATGACAACCTGACAATCGGAATGTAAAATGCAAAAGGGTTAGATTGAATGTATTATGTATGACTGGCATATATGCAGACAATCTTATGGAGTTATGGACTTAAAATATTTATGGGAAATGAGTATAAAATAACAGAAAATTTAGTAAAAGGTGAAGCGGAA
Source organism: Leucophenga varia (assembly GCA_018903435.1). Classification (NCBI taxonomy): domain Eukaryota; kingdom Metazoa; phylum Arthropoda; class Insecta; order Diptera; family Drosophilidae; genus Leucophenga; species Leucophenga varia. The sequence continues at coordinate 54,383 of JAEIFJ010000336.1, read as the reverse complement.
AATATGGTATTCATGAGAGTCTTAAGCATGAACAATTTACAATAAAGAATTTTTATTCAGGTGCATATTATAAATTGACAACAAAAGGCAACACTTACAATTCATAAATTGTCGCTTTCATATGCGACTTCCACTTAACTGAAAGGCTTAACTGAAAGGCTAAGTCGTCTCGAGTTGTTGCTTTTAGAAGTGTCAGTGTCAAGTAGCACTTATATTGTGCATATCCTATGTATAAAGGATACTTACTGTCCTTGCGACACTCTTAGCTATTAAAAAAAAAAAGAAATGTAAAACATTTTGTTTTTGGAAGGCAATTTTGTTTTATTATATTTAAAATTTACTAGATTTTTTTTTTTTTTTTTTTTTCTCATCGCTTCTTGTCTTCTGGATTCTTGGTTCATTATATTTTATCTCTTTATATAGTACTTTAATCGCTTTTTGCCTCTTAAGTTTGCTTTTGTCTTTGACAGACGACGCTTATAAGCGACTTTTAATTAACAAGCATCAGCTACAAGGATTTAAGTATCTTATAAGTAAACACAATGCATGGAATGGGATATGTCGCATTCTAATATGTACGTATATGCATGCGCTTCGTTTGTGCTCGCTCTGACGCCATATTGAAATTCATTAACATGGCGTCGCGTTAATGTGGCAAGTTGAATATTTATAGCATAATTCTTGGCGCGCACACCATTAAGAAGCGCAGCAACAACAGCCAACGCTTACACAGCCAACAATAAAGCTATGTATACATCAAAAATGCCATTGTGTGGCATAGAAATTAATTAATATTCTTGGAGTTAAGATATATAATATGATAGCGAAGAGATGCAAAAAAAAAAAAAAAAAATAGATGAATAAGAGAGAGAGAGAGTGAGATAGTGAGAAAAATATAATGAATGGAAGATGGTTTTGGTGAAATTCATTTAATGCAGTCTTTGGCAGCCTGCTTCACACTTCTGCCTCAATTAATGCAAAGAGTATTTTAATTTTATTATCCAATTTGCAATTTTATGAATATTTAACATATAATTTATGCAAAACAACAATCGACTTCATAAACACTTTCGCATATAATATTGGCTACTTCGGAGAAAGTACATTTAATAAAAAAATTTAATGTTATTCCATTTTAATTCACTGTAAACCTTAAAAATATACAAATAAAACCATCCATCAATCCATTTTTTATATACACACTCCAAAACAGCTGGGAAATTTTATGTTTTAAATCTGGTCGAGCAAACAGAAACTGCATACTTGGAATTCGATATTTACCAAAGACGTTAAAATCCTCAGCATCGGAACGACATGGTTACATGTCGTTCAATCTTGGCGAGTTACTCAATGACGACTTCGCTTATATGAAAGGGAAATCAACGGTTTGCGCGTTAAACGGTCTGGTTAGTGGGGTTGAGAAAGCCTTCACTAAGGCACTATGTGCCTTACTTGATGTTGAAAGGACTTTCGAAAATAACACGGGCTCTCACTCGTAGGGAAATCGATATCATCTCGATCGCGTGGGTAAGAGCTATACTCGAGCAACGTGTCATAACTTCTGCCTTCAGCGGTATTACAGAAGAATTAAAAGCCATTAAGAGCTGTCCACAAGGTGGTGTTCTCTCCCCATTACTTTGGTCCCTCATTATGGATGACTTATTAGCCGAACTAAGTTCATTGTGTTACAATGTCATTGGTTACGCGGATGACCTAGTCATAACAGTCTCGGAGAAATATGGCCATACGACATCCGATGTGATGTATTCTGCTCTTCGCGTGGTAACAAGCTGGTGCACTAGTTAAGGCCTCAGCACCTATTTCAAAAAGATACAAACTTTGGAAGAACATGGAGTATCTCACCGAAAATTGTCTTCTTTTAAATTTTTAACTACGCTGTTTTCATATGGTGGCCAAAACTGCTGCAAACTGGTGCAATTAAGCAGAGCGACAGGCTGTAATGTCTTGCAGGCGCTCTTCTGTCCTTGTACCCAGTCGCCAAGACTCTGAACTTGGGACTTCATGTAGGTGAACCATTGGTATACTGACGGCTCTCTCTCAGCAATTGGCACCGGTGCGGATGTCTTCGGTCCAAAAAGGTCCCGTGGGTGTCTGGCCAACGATCTTTTAATCAGAGATGCATGCCATTGAAGTCTGCACCCTCCACCTTTGGGACAATAGTCCGAGGGGGCTACTATCACTATATATTCGGATAAGGCTGACAGAGCGCTAGACTTCGTGGTCCTTTTCTTTCAAATTAGTTCTACAGTGTTATGACACTCTCCAGCGCCTATCCGCAAAATCACCCTATGTTGGGTTCTCTGGTCATAGAGGCATTGAAGGAAATGAAGTTGCAGACGAACTTGCCATGATAGGTTCTTCAACCACTCTGATCGGCTCTGAACATTTTCATGGGCTAAGTTGGGCCTCAGCAATCTTCCCCTTTGAGAAACCCTTAATAGATTCGATCTCTCAACACTGGCTACACTATCCTGGCCTACGCCAGGCTTAACTCACTCTGCCAATCTTTCGTAAAACTAATATTCATCTCAGATGTGCTGAACTAAGACTATTCACATGGTACCTTACAAGACACAACGTTCTGCGATTCCACCTGAATATAAAGGGTCTAACCTACGAAACGGAGTTTAGGCTCTGTTTAGAAGATGTCGAAACCAGTTCACATATCTTGTGTGAATGCCCAGCTTTGGCTAGATTTAGATTCAAGCAGTTTGATCACAGCATCATAACCCCAAATCATATCAGACATTCTTCGATGAAGAACATTCTTAGGCTCAACAAAGCAGCAGAAAATGTCCTTAGTCTCATAACCTAATCAAAACTGGGACTTAAAAGGTCGCACTACCCGTTTTTCCCGTTTTTCGCCATCTGTCGCTGTGTCTTTCGCATGTACAGGAAAAATATTTTTAAAATTGAAGCCCAGCCCAACTCATTCCGAGAAAAAAGTGTATGAAAAACTTATATTTTAAATGATATTCTTTTAAACATTCCAATAAACACCACATTGGCTTAGTAGGTTAATGTTGGGGCTATGACATAATGTATTATAAAAACATATAAAAATCGACTTCTTAAATGAACCGAATGTGACTTATACATTGTTTTAGAAAAATATTAATTTACTTCCATTGTTGCCTTTCAAATAAAACCAATTTGGGACTCATCGGTTGAATGGTTTCAACGTCCATCGCGGACATAGAAACATTTGTACTATTTAATAAATATTGTGGCATATTTTTTAAAAAAAATTCTAAGAGATCTCCTTTAACTATGCACTTTTAAAGCGTACAACATATTCGATGATACCAAACTTTTATCTTGTATCTTTTTAACATTAAAATTTTTCTGCATCTTAAGCATTTTAATTTAATAATTTTTTCTGCGTAATATTTTCTGCAGCGTTCTACGTTGCCTTCCTGTTTTTTTTTCTTCCCGTCCCGTTAACAACATTCATTAAAATTTGTGGTTTTAAATTGAGTTATAAATTACATTAACACTTGAGGGTCAAATGCCGGTGAAGAGCAGAGCTATGTTGCGTTTATTACGTATTGCGTCAGGACCTTGGATGAAGTTTACGCGGATATTTTAAGTTTAAATAAAATAAATTGAAAACTTTTTTTTATTTATTTATTTTTATTAAACGTTGTAATTAAAATCTTTAAGTCTTCAAAAAATATTTAAACTTATATTTCGAATTGTCTTGACAACTTTCTTCATACACAATCATCATTATTCACGTAAACATCACATCTGGCAAACTAGAAACAGTTGCGACATTCACAAATATTAAACTTAATTACAGCGTTAACTGTTTCCTCACGTCACGGCATAATGAACGGAACGGAAATGAATTCATAAAATATGACGCATGACTGGAGTGTGTGAATAATAATATGGGGCGTTGAAGCTCTTTCATTAGTGACGAAAATTTCGTGGAATAACCAGAGTCATGCACACACAGATGTGTGCATTTTTGTATAGAAAAGCTGCTTAAAAAGCATTTCAATTGGTATGCCAAGTTAAATACACATACACATATGAAGAGAGCTGTGTGTGTGAGTATGTATGTATATGGAACCACATGTGACAAAATAACCTCAAACCTAAAAAAGGTAGTCAAAGGCATACACATACATAAAAAAAGACAAAGATAGAGTTGCACAACCACAGACGTTCACATACATAGATACACACTCATACACTAACATTAAAACGTTGCCGTATTAAAATGTTTAGAATGTTAAGCGTAGCGAAGTGAAAGCGACAAATGCGCCATATTCAAATATTAAAACGAGTTTTTATACTATGCACAGCCACACACACACACACACAGAGAGAGACAGACAACCTTCCGTTTAGAGTTCGAGTTTGAAGTTTTTCTTTTTTTTATGTCTGTCTGTCCGTGTGTGTGTGTGTGTGTTGAGTTTATGTTTGTAATTGTGTCGCTTTTCTGTTTAAACCCTAAAGCATATGCTTCGGCGCGCTCTTAAATTGACAAACATAAAAAGTAAAACCACTTGACTTTATTTCTATTTGTAAAATAAAAAAAATAAAACAAATAATAAAAAAAAAAAGTAAAAAAAAAACACGTTAACATTTTGCACCACAACGCCTGACAGACACAACGAAAATTTTCATTAGAGATGTGCATGCGTTAAAAAAATTATGCTTCGAAAATGAGATTTCGATTTTTGATTGCTTTAAACAATCAATTCAAATAAAAATGTCTTTTGGCTGATTAAATGATTCGCGAACAATCAAAAAATTGGAACAGTCTGTCTGTCTGCTGCGAGATGCTTCATAAGCTCAATTTTAAAGATATTGAGCTGAAACTCTTTAAAAGCGGATAGGTCTACTGCGAGTTATCGTAATCGTTATCGCAACAAGTTTTTCGATTAACTTTAAGTGCAAAAATATTTCCGATATCAAATCGCAGTGTTTCAGTAAAGGAAATGAAAACTACACAAATGTAAAATAGCTACTATTGCTTATCAGAAAATAGTTTTAATTTAATCTGTCATGTTATGTACATATCATCTTCAAAAGTTAGCTATGCTAACAAATTGTCATGCCTGTCATAAATGAAACGAATTCAGTTTACCATTTTTCTAGACCGATAACCGATTGAGAATAAAATTATTATTTTTTTTTTTTTGCTTGTTTTTAGTACATTTCTACTGGCCCGCGTTTTGTTATCTCGTTAACAATTTATCGAAAAACGGGGAACGGTATTTCCATTGCGTTTTAGCGTTAGCGTTTGATTTCAAACAGCTGATTTTGTTCTGTATGTAGTTAAAAGATTGTACAGCGTTACAAATAATTTGTTTTTTTATAAAACATAATATTTTTTTCATTAAACAAATGAATGTTAGTGTTGTTGCTCTAGTAAGTGCAGTCCAATACGAGCACGAAAAGGTAATCCTTCATTTAAATATGTTTTTGCGCTTACTTTGTCAACTGTTTTCATTCAAATGGGCAATTTACGATTGCCAAATTAATCGAACCGAAAAGAGAAATCAATGTTAACGCAAGTTATCGAAACTAGCGTCACAGTAATGCCGCATTTCCACTGAGCCGCGTTTTGTTATCGCGTTAACAATTTATCGAAAAACGCGGAACGGTGTTTCCATTGCGTTTTAGCGTTAGCGTTCGAGTTAAAACAGCTGATTTTGTTTGTTATGTAATAAAAAAAATTGTACAGGTTAAAATTTTTTTTTTTTTTTTTTGAAATGCAGATTTTTAATATAACGAATGGATGTAGGTGTTGTTCCTTTAGTAACTGCTGTCCCATACGAGCATGATAAGGTAATCCGTCATTTGAATATATGCAGCTGAAGCTTTTATGTAAGTGTTTAATTTTTGCGGTTACTTTGTCAGCTGTTTTCATAAGTATGCGCAACTTACGATTGCCAAATTATTCGAACCGATAAGAGAAATCGGTTTGAAATCGGTTTGAACGCGTGTTATCGAAAGTCGCGTACAAAATTAACGCGACTTTTTCCCATACCTAACTGCCTACTTTTTTTGTATACGATTTAACGCAAGTTTGTCGAGTTTTAAACGCTAACGCGCGAGCCAGTGCAAATGTACTGTTAGAAAACGAGTATTTTTAAACCGAACGAATCGAATTAAATCTCAAATCGAAAAATTATATGGCTTCGGGCTGTAATATCACAAAAATTAGTGTCGGTGATTTTTTCACAGTGATTTAAAATCGCATTGTCGCACTGCGACTGAAAATAATGGTAAGTGATTTTCTTGTTCCTGGTGAACATGTTCAGTGTTTGTGAACAGTGAAACTGTACATTTTTCAGAGATTGGTGCTCTTATCACTCTTCGCGAATCTTTCATATTCGCTTGAATACCGAACCTGTACAGTTTCGTTGGTACATTTGCCAGTCACTTGATTCGACAATTAACTGAAAGCGCGTTCTGTTGAAACTATTTAATGGTAAAGACGCTATAAAAAAAAACAGATCTGCGATATAATCATTTTTCCCGCGTCCCTTTACCCACTGCGACTCAAAATTCACTCTTTTCGCCAAGCTATAATATGTAATGCATACAGTTGGAAAAAAACGCAACTAATGATATTTCTTTTAGTTATATGCGTACACAAAAATGTTTCGGTTCTACCTGAGTTAAAGTTTTCCTCGCTTTTTTTAATATTTTCTGCGTAGGACATAATACTTTAAACATCTTCGCAACTTTTCCCATTAAAAAATCTGATAGCACTTGTTATTTTTAAAATAATTTTTTTGTTATTCTTTAAAAAAAAAAATAAATTCGTACGGTTTCAAATTATTCGTTCTTCTGCAATCGATAAAGTTATGATTCAGTTCCAAAACGTTTCTTTCCTATAAATTTTATCGGTCAAACGAATTCGAAAATTTTTGTTGAATTGACTAAAATTTCTGCTCTTTAAGTTTAGGCTTCAGTAGAAAATATTGATTTAATATTCGAATTAAGAATCAATCATATTAAAAAGTAGAAAGCTAAACTCTAAAAACAAAACAAAAAAAATTTTTTTTAATAACACAGCCCTGCATCAGTTTTGCGAATAAGCACGAAAATTCCCTTCGGAAACATTAGGTCCCGTTTTATTTCGCATCCGAAAAATGGAAATTTGCAGGGCTGTGTAAACCCCTCAGCTTCTAACAAAATTTAAAGCCTCAATTTCGATAAAAAAAGCGATAAACAAAACCATTAAACAACAAACTTTATTTTTATTAAATGCTTCCAAAAGCTCAAAAATTGTATGGTGACCATTACTAATGAAATGAAAAATACCTCTATAGCGTCAAGATAAGCTTATGCTTTAAACTTTGACTCAATGTTCTCTAAAATAAGGAAATAAAAACAAAAAACAAAACCAAACGGACAGACGGACAGAATCAATTTTTGTCGATAAGTGCAAAAAAGAGCAAAAATTCGTAAAACCTCTTTAATCTGAACGCATTGGGTCATAACTTCTCATTTAAAACTTTTTGCTCTGGTGTGCACTACACATAAATAACCCACGTCGCAATTTGGCAAAAAGAGAAGAACGTCAACCAGTTAGACGTCATTCCGTACAAGCCAAAAATATTGAGTTTGAACTAATTAATGAGAATAATCGTATTTGAAAAGCCTTTATACAGGGTATGTAGCGTACTTACTTAAGCACAGTGAAAATAACATTATTGTAGGGCATTAATGAGCAGCTAATAACCTTATTTTTGTTGATGATTCAACTTTTATATTCTGTTGCATAACATAGTCCTAAGTGCTGATAGTCTTGGAAGAGGGGGCCAACTCTCCGGTGTTGCAATAGGTGAATTTGCTAAGATGACAAATCCATATGGCATGATAACATGGCCAGGACTAGCAAAAGTATGAATTATAAAAGAAATTGATCAAATCAACGCCTGGAAGCTCAATAAATTCGTGGAATCATTACCAAATGGGGTGGAACTTCTTGGGACTTCTTGGTTAACTAGAAAAATGTATCTGAAAATACCATTTTTTCAAAGAACCAACAAAAATTTTCTAAATTTAAATAATTTTCACAGCTCACGCACGCGCATCTCTAATTCTTCATTAAATGCAACAAAAACAATTCAAATGCGCTCAATTAAAGAAGGCGTCGCTGTCTAACTCAGTGTAATAAGTCATATAAGTGTCGACTCTTAACTGGTACTGAACTCTAAATGCTTAAATGTATCTAAAAAAAAGTGTTTGTGTGTGTATTTGTTTAAGGACTAAAGTGCATAAATACGTATGCCACTAGAAAAGTGTTGGTAATGCCTGCTTATGACATTTATTTGAAGTTCATTTCACGCACAAAGAAACACACAGAGAAATTCTAGATAATACTAATAAAAACAAAACAAATGAGAGTGGTTGCGTTAAGTAGATAAATTGCAAAAAGAAAATAAATAAAAAAAATAAATAAAAAGTGGAAAAATCTGAATTACCAGACAAATAAATATGTAGATACACACTTAACGAAGTACGTATATATCTCGTCTACACACTCATACATCTGATGGCACTTGATGGTGGCACAAGATAATTAAAGTGCTTAACATAGACAACACAGCAAGTTAAGAGCCACGCCTATAACAGTAGCGAAAGTGCCAAATCATCTTCATCTTCCATACTACACCATAACTACCACAATAACCGCACAATCAATCTTGAGTTGAGTCTGTGTGATTTTTGGCGCATTAAAACGTAACCGGAAAAGGAAAAGGCGCAAAAGGGGATAAACGGAAACGGAAGCTACTTCAGTTTGATTTACGCGCATTTTGCTAGCGCGCGCTTATCTGTTTATCTGCTGCTGCCGTTGCTGTTGCCTGTCTTTACCGATTTTCCGGTGCTCAATTTAATAAGCGATACGATGCGGATGAGATGAGGTGCAGTGTGATTTTCCATAAACTTGATTGCGCATTAAACAAAATTGTGCTAAAAGTAATTAATAAATAAAATCACGTATACGCAGCGTGTAAGCGTGATTTGTTCTACTTCATTTTCTCATTCAAAGGCATCGGCGTTGTTGTTGTTGTTGTGCAACTATTATTACGTTGCTTTAGATTTTCATTAACGACATTTGCGCACAAATTGGCATACTTCCTGACAAATGTTGCCACTTTATTGCGCAAGGCTCTACATTTTCACAGCCTGCCGCCTTGCCAACTAATTGCTGCAAAATCAATTGCTGCCATCAATTCAACAAAAAGAAAAAAAAAAAAAAAAAAGAAAGGCAAATGAAACTTTTCACAGCAGCAGAGCCAAAGCAGCAGCTATAATAAACTTTTGCACAATGCTAGCTTTCAACTTGCAACAAAATTAAGAATGTTAATTTTAAATTTAACATTTCAATGAATTTCATTTGCATTTAAGTGTGCCAAGAACGCGCGAAGCAGCAGAAACTCATTTCAATTTACAGAGCACGTGGTAATGATTTCGTCAGCTTTTATGATTTCAATGAACTTAATAATGATGCTGATGATGATGAGGATGCTGCTGCAGCTCTGAAATACTTTTTTTTTTTTTGATAAGCATCTACTTATTCCAATGCAGCTGACTATATCTACAAAACTTATCACATAATAAAAAAAAAAAAACATTTCAATTCTTATTCATTCTCGTAAAAAAAAATTTATAGACATTGAAATTTAGAACGTTAAAGGCATTTGCCTATAAAAAAGGAAATGTATCTACGGAATTGTTATTCTACAGATTTTCGTAAAAAAAAGGTATTTCGCATGCATATATTGGATGTGAAAACATAAAATTGTAACAGTAAATAATTTCAATTTGGGAAAATGCTTTAAAAATTTTTTTATAAAAAAAAATGTGTATCAACTGCAAAAAATTTAAATTGAATTAAAAGTCGAGCAATATGACTGGTTTAAGTCAACGTCGAGCTGCTCAATGCTTGAAAAGAAATTCAAACAATTATGTTAGTAATTTTTTCGATTGACTTAAACACTTTTCAAAGCAGGGTGAATCGGTGATGTCCAATCTTTTGATTGTTCCTTTGACAAAGGTGTATAGTCTAGAAACCAGATTTAGTTCAGTTTATCGGAAAGTTTGACACGTATTAAAGGAGATATCGAAGACCCTATAAAGAATATATTCTTGATCAGCTCGATGATACGGGTTGATCTAGCCATGTCCTTCTGACTGTCTGTCCGTTTGTCTATAGTTATGCGTTTCATTCGCTTAGTTTTAAAGATATTGACCTGAAATTCAAGACTTAAGCTTTTCGCAGCCTTATGAAGTTAACGTGTTAAAATCGTGCTAAAATGCCACGCCCATTTTTAGGCATATACGAATTTATAGTTACTCTTTATGAATGTTTTTACCGCAAATTGAATAAAAACACTATAAATGTCAACTTTTCTTCTACAAAAGAGATTTTGTAAGGATCGGGTCACTTTTCAATATAGCCCCCATATAAACCCAAAGCTTTTAACCCTGTACCTAAAAGGAAAAAGGGGTATTTTGAGTTGAAGAATGTATGTAACAGGCAGAAGGAGGCAAGATAGACCCTATAAAGTATATATATTCTTGATCACCATTGGAAGGGGAGTCGCACTAGCTATGTCTGTCTGTCCGTCCGTCTGTCTGTCCTCCTGTCTGCCGTATGAGAGAGATTATCTCGGAGACTATAAGAGATAGGGCCACCATATTTAAAACTTGGACTCTCCAGAGCCGTCAAGTGTTCACTTGCAAACGGTTTTTCTCTCTAGACTTATTTTTAAGGGTTACCCCTATACAAATGTTCCCCAAAATTTTGGGTTTTTGCATAAAAACGTTATTGTTTTTTATTCTAGGAAATTAAAATTTAGTATAAATTATGTCTAAGATAGTTCCAATAAAATATCCCAAATGGCTAGGACCAACAAAATTTTAGGTATAGTCCCCATACAAATGTCCAAAATTTTTCATTGTTTCATTGTTTTTTATTCTAGGAAGTTCAAATTTAGTATAAATTATAAGTAGGATAGTCCCAGTGAAATACACCAATATGGTTAGGTCCATTAAAGTTTAAGATGTAGCCCCCATACAAAGATATACCCGATTTTTTAAGTGTTTGTATGAAAACTCAATTCAATGAGGTATGGTAGTAAAAATAGAACCGATCTTAAGGTTCATAAAGATTGGGTCCAGGGTATCTTGCAGTCGACCATACTCCACTTCAGCGTTCTTTCTTGTCGAGTTTTTAAATAAAATAGAAACATATATTAGCTAGCTAATTCAAAAATGGTGAAAACATTCTGGGGGTGGTCCATGTGTGTGCATAGCATATAGTAACCTCAAAGATGAGGTCACTATATAATATGTCCCTATACAAAACACCCCAAATTTCCGTGTTTTGCCACGTTTTTCTTTCAAATTTGCTGGAATTTTTTCTCCTTTCAATTCTTATTTAATGTTGAAAAGATATTTGTTACGCTCGATCTTTGTTCGATTTTGTTTGCTGCGTGAAGTATTAAAATCAATATTTATCAATTTGCTGTGTTCTATAATTTGTATTATACTATCGCAATTTACCCTTAAACACAAAACAATGACAGCTGTACAACTTTCCGATAGATTGTAGTAAAACAATAATATGTGAAACCCATTCGGTCACTTCTTACCATACCGCCCATAGGAACTTTACATATGAGTACCTAATATAAAATTTTTGTAACAGTTGCATTGCAATTTATTAACTTAAAATTACCTTAAATGGATTTGAAAAATCAAATATAGCAAATAAGCCTGATTATAGAAATCTGTAGTTGGGCTAAAATTGTAGAATCACTTTAATTTTACTTTTTTTCCTGTAATAGTAATACATGTAAGTCATAGTCTCCAAAACATAGTCTCTAAGCATTGATCCAAATAGAGCCTTATATCGAGTCTCTAGTTTGTAGGAAACTCTTCGAGCAAATAAGCATTTTTAAATCATCTTTTGTATGCGCCTTTTATCAAGTTCTTAGGTATTCCCATGTCAAAGATATGTCTTTTCTGGTTTCAAGGCCCCAAATAGGCCCTAGGTCAAAAAAATTTGCAATTCATGTTCTAGTGCTAACCTGATTTCTTAAAAAAAAAAAAAAAAAAAAAAAAAATATCTCTTAGATTCACCAATGGGTTAGAAATAAAAATTACGGAAATGATTTGAACACGCCTAAAATCATCATTCAAATGCGCCCAAATTTTTTTTTCCGGTTTTAAGGCCTCGGAAAACTTTTTCCAAAATTCCATCTTAGCGCTCTCCTAAAATCTAAAAAAAACAAGCAAGAACGTTAACTTCGAGAAAGCACCGTAGCTCAAATACCCGCCACACGAAACTTTATTAATTTTCTTGAAAAAATAAAAAAAAATTGAAGGTGAGTTTGTATGGGACTATATGTTATATTGGCTCGATCCTTTTCATATCGGAAACATATTCATAGAATAACAGTAGAAGTGATTTTATACAGATTGAATCCATAAATAAGAACTATTTTCATACAAAATCTGAAAAATGGGCGCTTGGTATGTATGGGGGCCATATCAAAAAATGGGCGTCGCACCTTTCTTTTGAAATTGGATGCCAATAAAGTGCTTTTATTCATATTTGTAGTAAATACATTTACAAATAATAACTATTTTCATACAAAAAAATCGAAAAAATGGTAAGTTTGTATGGGGGCTATATCTAGAAGTGGGCGTGGCACCTCGGTTCTGACATACAAACTGCCTAGGAACACAAAAAGTTTAAGTTTAAAGTTTCAGGTCAATATCCTAAAAAACTTTCCCGAGAAAAACGCATTGCAACAGACGGACGGATAGACGGACGGACAGACAGACAGACGGACATGGCTAAATCGATTCGTCTCGTCGAGCTGATCAATAATATATATACTTTTATGGGGTCTCCGATGCCTCCTTTAATGCGTTACAAACTTTCCGACAAACTGATAATACCCTTCACACTATGTGTAGCGGGTATAAAAAAGGGTCTGAAAATTTATTTTGCGTCAACCACTAAGTACCAGGTCCAATTTTCGGAAATCCATTAAACACGCTAAAAATATGTTTCAGCTATATTTCAATTGCGCCCAGATATGACTTTTCTGGTTTCAATGAGACACATCTAAAATAATAATCTCTGCTTTATATCCTTAACCGTTTAGCGTGTGAGACCGATTGGTGCGAAATTATGAGAGTGGGGCGAGACCCCGATGACAAATCAAACAAAGTGTGTCATATACTCGTATTTGCATATATTTGAAGATCTGATTGAATTCGGCACATACACTGACCTATTTGTGCGAAATTACTGTATATGCCAAAGCAATAAAGCTGAACCGATCGCGATTTTGCTGTGTCTGTCCGTTCGTTACTGCATACTGTTGTCCTCCGTACAAAATTATTTTTTTTAGAAATTATAAATACAGAGTCACATAACTTGAAACTTGAATTCTCCAAAACAGTTAAGAGTTCTTAACCTAAATACGCAGCGTAGACTGAAAAGAACTCATCCCTCGGATCTTCCAAACCGTCAATCGTTATGAGGTACTTGTAATGGGTCTGTTCAGTATTAATTTCAATTTCTCCCTAGCCAAACCGCATCCTAATTAAAATATAATGTCAATTTGATATGCTAGTTATAAAATTTGAATATAGTAAAAAATTGGACTGATTGCAAATAAAGTAGAAAATACAAAAAAGAAAAAAACAAGAAAAAACGTTAACTTCGGTGGAACCGAAGCTTAAATACCCGTCACACGAATCTTTAAATAGTTTAATGTGATCATCAGTGGCTTATATACATTTATAAATATATATTGGAAAATAATTACCTTTTCATACATTTGTTCGAAAATAATCGATAAGTTTGTATGGGGACTATGGCTCAAAATGGGCGTGGCACCTTGGTTTTGTTATTGGATGAGATTAGAAGTATTTTTACCCAACTTGGAGTGACTACATTAATAAATAATAGCTATTTTCATATAAAATTCGAAAATGGGCGGTAAGTTTGTATGGGGGCTATAGCTAAAAATGGGCGTGGCAGTTTGGATTTGACAATGGATGACATTAAAAGTATTTTTACCCAACTTGGAGTGACTACATTCATAAATAAATGCTATATTTTCATACAAAAATCCGAAAAAAGCGGTAAGTTTATATGGGGGCTACCCCTTAAAATGGGCGTGGCACTTTGATTTTAACACTTGAACTGCTTAGGACTGAGAAAAGCTTAAGTTCCGAGTTTCAGATCAATATCTTTAAAACTGAGCGAATGAAACGCATAGCATATAAAAAACGGACATGGCTAGATCGACTCGTCTCGTCGTGCTGATCAAGAATATATATACTTTATAGGGTCTACGATGTCTCCTTTAATGCGTTACAAAATTTCTGACAAAATGATAATACCCTCCCACACTGTGTGTGACGGGTATAAAAAGGAACTCTAAATTTATATTCTAGTATAAAATATCAAATTTCAGCTCGAACCGAACAACTTAAAGCTATGCCATTTTACTTAAAGTCAGTGACGTAACGAAGGGGGCGGAAGGACTAATCACCAGGCGTAGATGTTAGGAGGATGATCCATAAAAATGTATTGATATTTGCTGTAACAAACACAATAGAAAATATTGATTGGTTGGTATTTAAAAAAAAAGTTTTGTATCATATATTACGATATATTTTTCCAATACTAGGGCTTGGAGAAATATCGATATGGTATCGATTTGTTCCAATATTCAATTTCGTAAAAAATAATTTCAATTATTTCGCGGATTGGAGTCGATCAGTTAAGATACGACGAATGGGATCAAAAAATGTATGACATATATAAAAAGATTTATCTAATAATTCCTATGCTACTCGGGTCTCGAGTAACGCCGCGCATTTTGACTCGTATTATATTAATTTTATTCGAGATCAATGTGATTTTTCTTCTCTTACTGCAATCAATAAACAAAGTCTTTAAAAAATGAATTAAACCTAATTTAAAATAAAATAAAAACAATTTCCGAACAATGAATGATTTTCGATTATTGCAATGTTATGCTACAAAGCAATATTCGAGTTCTCTGTTTAAACATTTCTATTGTGCGGCTATCATCAATAAAACATTTGTCCAAAGATTGACATCAGCTTTAATAGAATTGCAATTGTCGAAATTGAAATACATAAAAATGGTAAAAATAAATAATGCATTTCAGTGCTTAAGTATTGCATATGTCTTACAATTGTCCCAGAGGAGCATAAGCAAAGCTAAACTAACTTCTATGCAGTCTATAAAGGAATAAAACTAAAAATCTAATATTGTATTTCATTTTTTAGATAAATTTTGTTTTTCGTTTTTTTTTTTACAAATAACAAAAGCAACTGAAATTTTAATACACTTACCTCGTTTATATGCTTCAATTTGTTGTATATATGTACAAGTACATAACAATATACAAATGTATGTATATGTATGTACAATATAATATATAAATAATGCAACAAACGTGCGGTAACAATTTATATATTTACGTCTAGAGTCTAACAATTGTGGCTATAATAAGTTCTCAAATGTACGAGGGCTGCTACTTATATAACGGAAATCTATCTATCAAAAAAAAGTAAAAATGTTTCTAAGTCCACTATTTACATTGAAACCGTCTAACCGATGAGCCCCAAACCGGTTACATTTGAAAAAAAAACAATGCAAGTAAATTGAAATTCCACTAAAACAATGCCTAATGCTTATTCGCTTTTTTTAAGATAAGTCAAAAACAAAAAAAACAGCTTTGCCCAATATAATTTGTCCCATACAAAACTCGGTATTTTTTAGTATTTTAAGAAAGCCCAGCCCATTTTGTGCGCGCAAACAAAAAAAAGCAAATAGTAAGAAGCCAAAATTTCCCTAAAATGCTCAACACCTTTTGCATTAGTTCAAAACTAATTTCATAGTTTTTTATTCTCTTTTGAGACATCCCCAAATATGGTTTTGATACCAACTGCTTCTTTGGCGCTCGAAAATCGTTAACCACGCAGTTTTTTCATGAAGTAAGAGAATAAAAAGAAGTCATTAGGTACCAAATCAGATCTGTACGGCTCAAGAATTCACCTGTTTGAGGAGATGTGTGTGTGAGAGCTCGCATGGCTTAGGTAATATTAGTATTCGATGGTTCGTTTTGCGAATTTCTCAGAATTGATCGTTCTACGTTGCTCAAGTGGAAGACTGGCCATATGACTTATTTGACTTAAGAAATAGGAGACCATTTGCTTCGCAGTGCTTCATGTGCGAACAAATTTGTGTTGGACTTGGATCGTTTTTTTTTTTCTTACACCAATCGAAGCGAGCCCTTTTTTGAGCGATTGACAAATTATGGGGTATCCAACGTTTCTAGGTGTTCATGCATCCTTTAGTCTTTCGCATCACTGTAGCGTGTATCAAGCGGAGGACATAAAATAGCTTTCAATCATGAATTTATCCATTCAAATTAGCTAAAAATATCTCTAATGTCTTTCAATGTCAAAACTAAGGCGCCTCGCCTCTTTTTAGGTATGGGCCCCATACGAGCCTTCCGCGATTTTCTAATTTTTGTATGAAAATAGTTATTAATTATGAATGTATTCACCTCAAATTGGGTAAAAACTCTTCTTATGTCATCCAAAGTCGAAACCAAGGTGCCACGCCCACCCTGAGGTGTAGCCTCCATACAAACCTTACCGCCCATTTACGAATTTGTATAAAAAAAGGTATTATTTATGCATGTATTCACTCAAAATTGGGTAAAAATACTTCTTATGTCCCAATGTCAAAACTAAGCTGCCACGCCCATTCTTCGGTATAGGCCCCATATGAACTATCTGACCATTTTGAAATTTTTGAGTGAAAAAAGTAAATATTTATAAATGTATTCACTTCTAATTGGGTAAAAAACATCTAACATCATCCTCTAAAGATCAGCTTACTATACCATATAGCCCCCCAAACAAACTCACCACCTATTTTCTAATTTTTTTTTTAAAAATATTAACTATTCTGTCCTGCGTTTAAAATTTACTCCATTATTATGTCTAAACTTTGGTTATATCTGACTATGGACTCTAAGCCATTCCTTCTCCAAACTTTACCTAAGCCAATGATGATCAAAAATAAACTAAACCAAGATCTGGCGGGTATTTGAGATTCGGTTCTTCCGAAGCTAATGTTTTTCCTTGTTATCAACTTAGACAGTCAAGCAGCTGTCAAGGCACTGGACTCCGGTCTGATAAAATCAAAAACAATTACTGTGTGTTGCAGATCCCTAAATAAAATGGCCCAGCACTGAAGTACCCATCCGATCTGGGTCCCTGGGCACATTGACATACAGGACAATCTTAAAGCAGACTAACTTGCCACACCTTTGATAACATGCAAGCTGCTCAGTCCTCGAAACCTGCAGCATTGCTAGAAAGACCTGGTCAGGTTTCAACCGTAAAATAACCAAACTCTCACTTCAGACAGCAATGAACACAGATCACTCTATTATTGGCAGGTGGGCCAGACGACCGAGGGTACCAACACAAGATATCTGCAGAAGCTGTGGCAATAATGACGAAGAAGAAATGCGTTGAGCATCTTTGCAGTTACCCTCCCTTATGTAAAATTAGATTTAAATTAGTAGGAAAATATTTTGTAGAAGAAATTTCTAAGGTGTCTAAAATTGAAATTTGCAGCATTGTTGAATACGTTGTAGAGTGGTGGTCTCTTTTAGATAAAGAAGAAACCAATGGATCGAATTGACATGGTCTAAGTGATGGACTAGCCTCAGTTTCTCCAAAGTGTTCATGCAAAATAGAATGTTTGGGAGTGGAACTAATGTGCAAGGATGCCTCTATCTCATGATATTTCAAATGTCGATCTTGCTTAATCAGTTCTCGCACAGCATCGATGTTTTGTGGAACAACAACAATAACCGATTTTGGACGATCTTTACTGAATTCGTAGGCAATCGAAAAACGAACACGATTGAAGTTTCGTCCTTACATCGATATTCTGTGGTGATTTGTTGTTGATTATCCAGCCAAAGAAAAAGAACCCAGCACATCGACACATTCTTGTTAAAAGTTGTGAAAAATAATCCAACACAAAATATATAAATAGCAACCCTCGTGTATAGAGGCATACATGTACAAGAGAGCACAAGCAGCGACAACGGATGACAGTGCATTTGCTTATGTCGCAAGTAAAAAAAAATAAAAAAGGAAGAAATCAAAAAAAAAAAAAAAGTTGTAAAGAGCAGAAACTTTAAGAAAATGCAGAGTCGGGCACTAGAAGAAAATGTTGTGCGGTCTTAGAAAAGTGAAAAAAAGCATACTTCTCATAGAGGACGCTCAGTGACAGGAAAAGCGGCTACATTCGCATAGAAAAGTTCGAAGAAAAGTTAAAAGGAACACGCAATCAAGTGACATTTTTACAAGAGTTCACAGAAACACGCACTAAGCTACAAATTCATGGAAAGTACATTGTTCAGAACATGGGTCGCTTTATAAATAATCACATTAAACATTTGTATGTATTTGAATTTACCTATTAAAACAAAGCTGTTCGGACGAAATTAACACTGAAATTTACTTTAAATCGATTACTTAAGCTTTATAATTCACGAGTGGATGTTACATTCGGGCGGGTACTTTTTAATCCTATTTTTAATACTATTGGTGCTGTTTATGAAAAAAATTTGGAAGTATTTAAAGGATCTACAAAGATATCTGCAAGCCACTTAAAAGGCGGTCGTTCAGCCGTTTGCGATGCCTTTGAACCGATGATTCGGTTCACGAGCCGGACTTAAATTAGTGTCGAACCACGGTCAAAGTATTCAATTGAGCCAAGCTCATAGCTGAAAAAGACATACATATGTGAAAAGCAACCTCCTTGACCGCCTAAATGCGCTGCTACTAAAAGAAAGGATATGGTGCCTTGTAGTCCGTTCATATTTAGGCAGACATGCCAAATTTTAATGCGATACTGTCCTTAGTTTTGTTTTACTGACTTTTTGCTGACGTGTTTCCCATCATAAAGAGTATGGACAAAAAACAATTTTGTTCTCTCATAAAATTTTATTTTTTGAGAGACAAAACGGCGAAGAACCAAAAGAAAAGATGGATAAATAATATGGGGATAATGCTCAGTCAGATTAAACCATCAAATATTAGTTTCGTGAGTGTCGTGGTGGCCGCAACTCCCCTTACGATAAAGTCCGATCCAATCCAATCCACTTTAGGGCTCTAATTGCTTCCGCATACACCGTATTCACACGAATTGGCTCCCTCGGACTGTTATCTCTTCTCAACAAAAAAATTAACTCACGCGAGGAAATCATCGACGCCGCAGAAGAGTATTTTGCGGACCATTCGGAAAACTACTTTTCGAACGGGATCAAGATGTTGGAAAATCGCTGGAATAAGTGTATCGAGCTAAAAGGGGACTACACTGAATAAATTAAAAAAAAAAAAATGTAGAAAAAAAAAATGTGTACCTAGAGACCATTAAACCAACCGATGGCAGATTTTCTAGTGATTTCCCTGACTACCCTGAATAGGTCGGAGACACCATTATTGATCAGCTCGGCGAGATGAATCGATCTAACCATGTCCGTCTGTCTGTTGCTATGCGTTTTTATCTGAAAGTTTTAGAGATATTGTCGTGAAATTTGGAACTTAAGCTTTATTGGATCTTAGGCAGTTTGCATGTCAGAACCAAGGTGCCACGCCCATTTTTAGATATAACCCCCATACAAACTTACAAATTTTTCAATTTTTTTGTATAAAAATAGTTATTATTTTTGAGTGTATTTACTACAGATTGGGTAAAAACACTTCTAAAGACATTCAATTTCAAAAGCAATATGCCACGCCCATTTTTCGGTATAGCACCAATACAAACTTAGCGGCCTTTTTTTAGTTTTTTTTCTACTGTCATCCTATAAATATGTTTTCCATATGACAAGGATCGGGTCACTTAGCAGTATATAGACCCCATACAAACTTAACCACCTCTTTTTTATTTTTCCAAGAAAATTATTGATATATCTGCATTTTAACCTAACAATTTTACATAAATGCTTCTTATTCGAGCCCCAACTTGAGTTTTTCCCACCCAACCTCTTTGCAGAATATAATCTACGTCACTGATGATCATACATGAACTAAAGTTTTGTTTGGCGGTTATTTAAGCTTAAGTTCTACCGAAGTTACCGGATTTAGTTTCTTCTAGCTTTTATTTTCGAATATTGTTTTTTTTGGGGTTGCTATTTATATATTGGGAATTTTTGTTTTGAAAATATATAAATATATAAATTTTGATGTATCAATATAAAATAAACTTTTCTTATCAAAAAAACGTCGTAGTTCGATTGTAATACCGAACCATATCTAATTTTGTGGACCTTTTTATTTAGAAAATTATATTTTGTAATGATAGGTGGATTTATATTAATTAAGTGTTGCTTTTAGAACCCTCCAGAAACGAAATTTGCAATAAACGGGCGAGTGATAAGAATAGAAAATATAAAATTTCAAACCAGCCGTGTGCAACTTTTATACCCGCCACACATAGTGTGAAGGATATATTCAGTTTGTCTGAAAGTTTGTAACGCATTGAAGGAGAGAAAGTATGTATATACATATATTCTTGATCAGCTCGATGAGACGAATCGATCTAGCCATGTCCGTCTGTCTGTCCGTCTTACTGTCCGTCTGTCTGTCCGTCTGTCTGTCCGTCTGTCTGTCCGTCTGTCTGTATAGCCCCCATTATTCTGTTTAGCCCCCATACAAACTATTGATTATTTTCGAACTTTTGTATGAGAAAGTAATTATTTTCGAATATATATTTAAATATGTATATAAGCCACTGATGATCACACATAAACTATTCAAAGATTCGTGTGGCGGGTATTTAAGCTTCGGTTATACCGAAGTTAACGTTTTTCCTTGTTATACCCTGTACCCAAAGGGTAAAAGGGTATATTAAGTTTGTGCGAATGTATGTAACAGACAGAAGGAGGCAAGATAGACCCTATAAAGTATATATATTCTTGATCAGCATTGGAAGGGGAGTCGAACAAGCTTTGTCTGTCTGTCCGTCCGTCCGTCCGTCTGTCATGCTGTCTGCCGTATGAAAACGATTATTTCGAAGACTATAAGAGGTAGAGCTTTCAAAATCGAAACTTAGACTCTCCTAGGCCGTCAAGTGTGCACTTACAAACGGTTTTTCTCTAGACCCATTTTAAGGGGTACCCCCATACATATGTACCCCAAAATTTTGGGTTTTTGCATAAAAACGTCATTGTTTTTATTCTAGGAAGTTCAAAATTAGTAAAAATTGTGTCTATGATAGTCCCAATAAAATATCCCAATATGGATAGGAGCAACAAAATTTTAGGTATAGCCCCTATACAAATTTATCCCAAAATTTTGGGTTTTTACGTAAAAACGTCATTGTTTTTTATTCTAGAAAATTTGAATTTAGTATAAATTATGTCTATGATAGTCCCAATGAAATAGACCAATATGGGTAGGCCCAACAAAATTTTAGGTATAAACCCAATCAAAGATATACGCGATTTTTTAAGTTTTTCTATGAAAATCCAATTCAATGATGTATGGTAGTAAAATAGAACCTAACTTAAGGTACATATAGATTGGGTACAGGGTATCTTGCAGTCGAGCATACTCGACTTCAGCGTTCTTCTCTTGTTTTTCTTAAAGTTAACCACAAATATTGCTACAAGTTAAGAGAGATGCTTGTGTGATTTTCTGTCACTCTAAGCATTTCAGTTCAGCTGTACTATGTAATGCAAGTTGCATTATTTCCATCTCTTTCGGAGAAATCTATTTGTTTCATTCGTTGGTTGCTCTTCCATTTCAAGTAGTCAACTTTTAAGTATTTTTATTTTTCTTTTTTTTTACCACTTCTCGAAAAGTGCAACTTCTTAACATGCTTGCCACATGCAAGTTTTTTGCATAGAAGTATATAAATTTATATACATTCTATAGGAGCACATACATATGTAAACGCTTTGACAACTTCGACTTGAGTTGCCATGCTTCTTGAACTCATGTATTGCATTTGTATGTGCTGCCATTTTTTTTTTCAATTATTTTCCAGCTGCTGTAACATTTGTAAACAAACTTGTAATAATTTGATGAATGCAGCAGTTTTGGTTCTTTTTTTTTTCTAACTTTTCAATACAATAGAAAAATAACTTTTTTAAAGTTTATTTGCCATTGTCCTTCTAGTGCTTCCCTTTCTCAGGCTGCAGTGCTGTGCTGGCTTTCTAAATGCTGCCATTACACAAATGAACCACATTATTGTGTGCTGCAGTTTGATTCGCTATTTGGCGTGCATGACATGCATGCGCATGCATTACGGCATATGCTATTCTTATAACACTTCAACACTGTCGCATAATGTCCTTGGAATCATCGTCATCGATATTTAGTTTTTTTTCTATGATATTTTCAAAATCATATTTGCACGTCAATAAATCGCTCCTACAGACATTCTGCTGGCGCTGCACGTTTTCATATTCGTTTTTTTCTATCTTTCATGCTTCCGTTCCGTTGCCCTTCTTTTCCCGTTCCATCCGTTGTCGTTGTTGTCGCATCTACATCCGTTTCACAATGTTCCGTTTCGTGCTGTTGGTGTCTTCAGAGATATCTGACACTACTTTTTCTGATACTTCTATGCTTCCGTTAGTCTGTCTGTCTGTCCGTCTGTCATTCGCCATTCGTATCTCTCTTTCATTGATGTGCGCTTGATATTGCTATTTCCGCTTTCACTTTTCTGTCTGCTCTTCTTCTTCTTTTCTCGTTGATATTCGCCATGTTTATTAATATCGTCGTCATGTTTCTAAGTTCATTCGGTTGCTGCATATCCTTTTTCCTCGCATATGTCAAATTTTAAGTTAGTCGGGTTTATGTTTTTTTTTTCAGAGTCAGTTAAAATAATTACATAAAATGAAGTTTTCATTTTCTTTTTTTGTTTTTTTTTTATTCATTTTGTTCTATCTTTCAATTTGCACTTTTAATTAATTTAGCTTTTTTAATGTTCATCAAATTTTAACGATGTGGTAAGACTGTCATTCTACGTGCTTGATACTTCAATCAAAGTAGAAGAAGAAAGAATGATATGGTAGAAAAGACACATTCACAGAGATAAATTCATTAAATTTCAATGCTATATACATGACACCAAACATATCGTCTCATAAAGTTCAGGCAAGCTCTTTAGAAATATTTGAAAAGCATATCTCGAATTGTTATTTAAAAATATTGTGCGTAAAAGTGGATATTTTAAGCGGTACTCTGATACTTAAAATGAAAATTTGTCGTAGGCTCTGTAGGTAAACGATTGGTTTCGTGTTAAAATATGAGAGGACCGAACTAATTAAATTTATCTATTTTATTACAATATGAATTATTTCAGTTATTTTTAGCAAGAATTGCATGTGAGCACGAATAATTCATCGTTCGTGCCTGCATACCATTCTTGCCTTATTTCGAAGGGCCATTTAGAATGAATCTTATACCCAACTTGCTTTACAAAATGTAGGCAAAGAACGGAGGACTCTATTATTCCAAAAGATTAAGCAATAAGCGCTCTTCGGAACACTCTTAGTTCAACTACACCTAAAACGTTTACTTCGGTAGCATCGAAGCTCAAATACCAGCCACACAAAACTAAATTTAGTTCAGTTGACAGTAGAAGTGATTTTACCCAGATTGGAGTGAATATATTCAAAAATAAAAACTATTTTCATTCAAAAACTCAAAAATGGGCGGTAGATTTGTATGGGGACTATACTTAGAAATGGGAGTGGCATCTTGGTTTTGATATTGGATGACATAGAAAGTGTTTTTAACCAATTTCGTAGTAAATACATTCATAAATAATACCTACTTTAATACAAAACAAGAAAAAAGTTAACTTCGGTTGGACTGAAGCTTATACATATACCTGTTACACATCATTTGACTTTGATAGACCTTCGTGTGCAGCGTTTGTATTAAATTTTATTTCAAAATACTAAACAAATTAAAAATATACTCTTAGAAATTTAGGAATTCGCGGTCCGATTTAGACCAATTTTTAACTGAAGATTTGGCATGGTATAAGAAACATTTTAACCATATTTGAAGCCATTCGCTTTATAAATACATTTTTTCTTGAAAGAACTTGACAAAATGTTGTACTTTTGTATGGGAAATATACCTAAAAGTGGGAGTGGCACATTTATTTTAACATAGAAACTACACAGGACCTAGAAAAGCTTAAGTTTAAAATTTTAGCTAAATATCTTTAAAACTGAGCGAATAAATCGCTCAGCAACAAACAGACAGGTGGACAGACGGATAGACGGACAGACAGACATGGCTAAATCGATTCGTCTTGTCGAGGTGATCAAGAATATATATACTTTTAGGGTCTACGATGCTTCCTTTAATGCGTTACAAACTTCCCGACAAATGATAATACCCTTGGCGGGTATAAAAAAATAAAAAAGGAACAAAAAATTACATAGTAGTCGGTCCATTGCCATTGAGCTAACATGAAGATTTTGAATTTTTCCGGCCTTGAAGAACTCTAAAATACCGCGTAACTTAAAAATATAAGGATTACGATATTCGGATATGCACCTGGAGCGTCCATCAATAGGGATGGTGCAATAGAGGAACTTATTACCACTTTTAACAGCTTCAGAGCAGACATTACTGCTATTCAGGAAATGCAATAAACTGGCCACAAATGCATAAATTTAGCAACCTGTGACATTTAATACAGCGGCCATGAGAGGCAACACATATTTGGATGTGGCTTCGTGATTAGTAATAAACCACGCGGACTCGTCTCCAGGTTTACAGCTGTAGCTGAATGTCTCGCCAGGATACGCATCTGAACTGAATTTTTCAACATTAGCCTTATATGTGTACACGCCCCGACAAATGTTAAAGATGAGATAGAGAAAGACGAATTCTATAAGCGAATAGAAAGCCTCTACGACCACTGTCCCAAGCATGACATCAAAATTGTCATTGGTGATTTACCGCACCATTAAGGAAACCAGATGGTACTTGGGCGATAACAGAACGCGATAAATCGACCCTACTAGCTGACTTTTATGAAAATTCCTTTACAAATGACACACAAACCTGTTATAATAATTCAGAAACATCAAGAAACTCACAAAATATCAAAATTAGATATGTAAGTACTAAGGAAGTTAAAAATATGATCGACAATATTAAGGCTAACAAGTCACCTGGCTATGACATGATAACTGGAATGTTGCTTAAAGAACTTCCTATAAATGCTATTTATTATCTGCGGAATATGTTTAACGCAATAATAAGACACAAATATTTTCCCAAGACGTGGAAGGTAGCAGAGGTCATAGCTATTCCAAAACCTGGTAAAGATGCCACAAGTGCAGCGTCTTACCGTCCGATAAGCCTTCTTCCAATACTATCAAAAGTTTTTGAAAAATTATTCCTTAACAAACTTCAACCCATTCTTGATAATAGCTACATCATACCAGACCATCAGTTTGGGTTTCGGAAACATCACTCAACTATTGTACAAATTCATAGAGTAGTTAACAAAATTTCTAGAGATCTAGAAGATAAAAAGTATTGTTTAGGACTATTTCTTGATGTTGAAAAAGCTTTCGACAAGGTATGGCACATTGGTCTATTGTATAAATTAAAAAACTACTTCCACCAGATTTTTACAACATGCTCAAAAGTTACATATCTGATCGACACTTCTATGTAAAAGTTAAAGACGCTCACTCTACAATAAGGCCAATTAAAGCAGGTATACCTCAAGGTAGCGTTCTTGGACCACTCTTATACGTCCTTTTTACACAAGACTTACCTATCCCAATAGAACCTTCTTCTATGATAGCAACTTTTGCAGATGACACAATTCTTCTTTATTCATATAAAGACTTAGCTGTAGCCTCTAATAAGCTTCAAAACATACGAAAACAAATCTACACAAGTTATCTTTACAACCAAAAGAGCTTTCGTGCCCATTCCTTTAAAAAATAAATAATGTAGACATACCTATTGAGAAATCGGCCAAATACTTGGGAATTCACTTAGACAATAAACTGACTTGGAAGTTGCACATAGAAAAAAGCGGAATCAAATGAAAAATAAATGTCGTCAACTGAGCTGGCTTATGAACAAAAAATCGAAGCTCTCTATGAGCAATAAACTTCTATTTTACAAAAGCATCATAAAACCAATTTGGACTTACGGCCTTCAAGTTTGGGGTACATCTAAAACATCAAACATCAATATAATACATAGGCAGCAGTCAAAAATACTTCGTCAAATGACAACAGCGGAATGGTATATTTCCAACGCAGATATACACAGAGATCTCAAAATACACACCGTTAAAGAAGAAATAGTAGCAGTTAGTAGAAGTTACCACACCAGAATCCTGGCACATTCAAACAACGAGATGAGTAACTTACCCATACTTGAGTTAACTACTAGACGACGTCTAAAAAGAATCCGACCAGCTGACTTACCGAACTATCAATAAGCGCAAATTTATTTAATTAAGAAATTGTTATTCACGATAATTTCTTTATAGATCTACTTTTTGTTGTTAATTATAATTTAAAGAAATTGTTCTTTTAAATTAATTATATTCCTTTATCGATGTTATAATATGTACTAAATGTTGTTGTAGACAGATGTATAAAATTAATCATAGGAAAATAAAAAAAAAAAAAAGAGGAAATCTTTCACCCTACCATCGGAAAATTCAGCCTACAGGACATCACCAACAGTAATGGAGAAAGGCTAATCGACTTTGCTGCGGGCAGAAACATGATCATAAGTAGTGCCAGATTCCCACATCTCGAGATTCACAAGGCAAGATGGCGCAGTGGCGACCTAAGTATCCGCAGCCAACTAGATCATGTGGTGATTGATGCCAGGCATTCTACTAGCGTGCTTAATGTTAGAGAGTAGAGAGATTCTAACATCTACTCGGACCATAACCTTATTCTAGCCAAGGTACGCACTTAACTGAAAAAGAGGCTTTACTTTAGAAAAATTCTACATTTTTCGCCTAGGTTGTAGTGGCCCGATCCATATCATCCTAGTCGGAAAAAGTATAAGTATATCCCTATACAAACTCGCCTGTCATTTTCTGATATTTTCAAAAAAATGTTTGTTATATCAGTATTTTAAGTTTAAAATTTGATATCAATATTATGTGTAACCTTGACTACCACCCATCTTGAAGTTCTATCAATTCCACTGATGATTACACACTAAACTATGCAAAGATTTATGTGCCTGGAATTTAAGCTTCGACTTTTTTTTCTTTGTTATTATACGAAGTCCTTCTTTTACAGTTCTCCACTATACTATATATTATGTTATTTCCGACAGATCTTCTAAGAATGGTTCCCATATGCCAAACAGTGTCAGAGCCCGCCAAGAAAGATATTATTTTTATTAGTTTACATCCGTTCAAACTTCACAATGAAACGCTTTAATGTAAGAAGTCAAAATACTTGCAGCACAGCAACATACAAAAACAAATATTAAAGAAAAATGTGAGCAATAAACTTGAAATGGGATGTAATGATTGCAAAAAAATTCAATACAAGTTCTCGAAATATAAATAAAACAATAATTTCGAAATGCAGGAATAAATCAAAATAAATACGTAAAGAAAAGGGATACAGAAATCAAGTTGAGAGTTGCAGCAGCAATGCTTAAAATATACAATCAAGTCACAAGATACACAAAAGCGAGCAAGATGCAATTGAAATATAAAATGGCTGGCAAGATGCGATGCGATGGATAGTTAGAGAAATGCACGGACTGGACTGCCAACTTGGGTAGCCACATAATTTTAACAATTCAAGTAGAAATGACAGCAGTTGCAGCTGCAAAAGGACAGAGTCAATAAGAGTCGCTGTATACGTATACATTATTTTCTTCTTCTTCTTCTTCGAGAGAGAAGAGTGAGCTAAAATTATTGCGCATTCATCCATAAAAATGTTACAATTTAAAATCAATGCTCGAAAATGAATGTCAGCAATATATCCTGCTTAAGCAATTCGAGCAGACATGAGGACAGTTGAATTGGGAGCAAGGACGTAAGCATGAAAATCCATTGAAGCGGCAGCAGCAGTAGCAGATTATTTGATGCGACGTTCGCTATGAACTAAATTTTTGTTGCTCCGACGAACGGACAGACAGACATATTTCATTCACTGCCATGCTTGCTGCTGCTTATGCACAACACATCCTTTGAGTTTTCAAGTCTACAAGGATATCTTCGCATTTACTTATGCTTTTCTTTAGTGTTTTTTGTTTTTCTTGCTTACATTTAAAACAGCTGTTTTTTTCGATAAAACTTTGTTTTTTGTAAATGCACCTTGGAAAAGAAGTCGAGCCGAGTCGAAAAGTTCATGTTTCTGCTGTTTGCAAAGACAAAACAAGCATAGCGAACACGATTTTCGAGGTTCACAGGCAAAAAAAAAAAAACTTTCAAGTTAAACTAAATACAATTGTACCTACTCGCACAGATGCAGCCATTTTGTCTGCAGCACAACCTTCGTCCTTCATCCCCATCCAATGAAATTGTACATTTTGATTGAATATTCCTTTGTTGATCATTAAATTCCATTTTGTTGTTTTCTCACAACCATTTCGACTGCTTGCTACTTCGACAAGAAGAACTTTGGCATTCTTAAGTTTTTTCTTGCTCGTTTAGTTCGTAGTTTTTCAATTGTTTTTCCTTAACTTGGTCAGCATACAAAATCTGCAACGTTTTTTTTTTTTTTTTTTTTGTTTTTTTGCCTTTGGTACTACAATAAGTTTTTTTTTTTTTTTTATTTTTTGCTCTCTTGCACTTTCTTAAAAAAGCAAAACTATATTATTCTTTGGATTTTAAGTTTTTATTTTGTATCTTGCGCATCTTTCGTGCTTTTTTTTTTCCCACTGTGTTTTCTATTTAGAATTTTTATTTCGTTGTATTTTTTACCTTATTTCATTGTTTAGTTTGGCAGTTAGCTGTAGGTAAGTGACTTTAAATGACTTGAACGTAATGTAAGTAGATTTTAGGATATTTAAAGTTAATTGAATTGGTTGCCTTTAAGATGCTTTTGAGCTTAGAATGTGCTAAAAAAGTGATAAAAATGGAAAGAAGCATCGATTCACTGTATTGCATGCATTACTTTTTTACTTGCAGTTGAAATGGGTTTAAAAAATCCATTTTTTTTTATTGCCATTGCATGGACTAACAAGTTCTTTTGACAATTATTTTTATAGCAGATAATTTTATTGAACTATGAAACTCGGTATCCGCTTGAAAAAAAAATATAAAACAAGAAAGAAACATTATCAGTGGCGATTAAAGTATTTCGTAAAGCGGATGAATAGAGGTCAAAATCTGAAGCAACCTAGCTGTAGGCAGCATGTTAAGGCTCTTAAGAAGTAAAGAAGCAAATGTTTTAAATTTTAACCTAACAAGTAAAAGCTTTAACTTCGATTAAATAGTTTATGTAGCATCATCATGACTGAAAACACGCGTGCTTTGTAGCATACAAGCTTTGATTTGCTATAAAGCCTAATCTTTGACACGAGCAGATGGTATTTCTGTTTGAAGGACGGAACATGTACTCTGCTTTACGGCTCTATCTCGTCGGCAAATAGGAGTGGGGTGGGAGGAAAGGGAAGAATGCAAGAATACAAAACAACAGAGATCAAGCAGATACACAGGTGATACACTCTTGCTAACCCTATTATAACCACAAAGTTCATGTAAAATCAAAAATGAGGGTCCCAAAAACAAACAAAACGGTCTTACTTACATCGCCCTGGTTTCATATTGCCTGAATGCAGAGAAAATAAATCTAAAACATTTTATTAAAATTACCAGAAAAATAATCTTGTCATTCTATATGAAAAATAATATATTCGACGTCATCTAAATCTAAAATTCTAGACTTATCCGCACTCGATTTTGAATGGATTTCGGTCTATATATTTTTAACAAACCTCAAAAAAATATGTAACAATCCCAAAAAAACAAACAAAACGGTGAAACTTAATACATACCCATTTGACGTTGATAGACCTTGATGCAGCATAAATTTTAAATCTAAAACAAATTAAATATACTTTAAAAAAAGAAGGTCCGATTGCCAATTTTAAACTAAAGATTGGTATAAAAAATTTTGAAGCCGCTTAAATACATTTTTTTCATATAAGAACTTGAAAAAATTTTACTTATTTGTATGACAACTTGATAAAAAAAGAAACTACACAGGACCTAGAAAAGCTTTAAAATTTCAGCCCAATATCTTAAACTGAGCGAATAAATCGGGGATTATCAAATATATATACTTTTTTTGGTTCTAAAACCCCCTTTTAATGCGTTAAAACTCCGAAATTTAAATAAAAACAAGAAAACGTGTAACAGATATAACAAGGAAAAATAACTCGGTGGAACCAAAACCCGCTAAAACTTTTAATAGTTTTTATGTTCACTGGGCGCTTAGATTAAATTTCACGATGAATTTGATCAAATTTGTATGGAGGTTTTTTGTAATATTAGCCCGATCTTTACCATATCGATGGAGTTCACATTTGAATTGATTTTATCAAATTTTAATTAAATTCATTCGGAAAAAATAAATGTTTTCATACAAAAAATTCGAAAATGGGCTGTAAGTCTGTATGGGGGCTATACCTAAAAATGGGTATGGCGTCTTGGTTTAGACCCTGGATGACAAAAGAAATGTTTTTACCCAATTGTGAGCGAGTACATTCATAAATAATTAGTATTTTTAAACAAAAATCGAAAACAAATCGATAAGTTTGTATCGGGGCTATACCTAAAAACGGCCTTGGCACTCTTATTTTTGAACTTAACAGTCTTTGCCGAGAGAAAGCTTAAGTTTAAAATTTCAGTTCAATATCTTTGAAACTAAGCGAATAAATCGCATAGCAACAAACAGACGGACAGAAGGACAGACAGACGGACATGGCTAGATCGGTTCGTCTCATCGAGCTGACAAGAAAATACTGGCCCGCCTCCTTCAATGCGTTACAAACTTTTGACCAAACAAAATCTACCCGTTTACACTATGTGTAATGGGTATAAAAAAAAGAATAATACGAGGTGTGTTCAAAAAGTATCGCATATTTTGTGTTTTTTTTTAAATTTTTTATTTATTCATGGATCTTTTTTTTTGTCCCCTTCAAAGTAATCCCCTCCCAATAAAATACACCTATACCAACGTTTTTTCCAATCCTCGAAATCATAATTTTTGGTACCAACCGAGACTTGACACGTTTGAGGCCCAAAACATCCTTCAAAATTGTATTAATTGATCCTTTCGATACGCCAATTTCATCAGCAATGTCTCTCATAGTTAATCGACGGCGTGCAAGCACTAACTCTTTTTACTTTTGGATGTGAGCATCGTCCATTGAGGTCGATGGTTGATCAGGAGCTCTTCGTCTTCAACACGTTCGCAACCTTCTTTCAACAATTTATACCAATCAAATGTTGTTGATTTTGGTAGAGCTCGGTCCCCATAAGTCTTCTTCAACATTTTTATTCCATTTATTCCATTTAATTTGATACAGGTTCTTTGATCCATTTTTTTGAATAGGTAAAAATCGAAGACGACATGAGTACCAACATAACGCCACAAAAATCGAAATTCGAATATACGTAACCCGCGAAAAATTGAAAGGATAATGTTTGAACACACTATTACGAGGTGTGTTCAAACATTATAAAGTTTTTAATAATATATTATATATAATATTGTATTTAATTAGAAAATGTGTGTGTGGTGCGATTGTTTATTTATATAAATATTAAAGCAAATTGTTTTATAAAAAAATAGTTTATTAAAACAAAATTAATATTTAAATGTTGTAGTTTAGCATAGTAAACTAAAATGCCGGAAGTATTTGCAATAAACGGAGGTCGCAAATAACTTAAATGCAAAAAACAGTAACAATGCAACTGAAACTCTCAATTGCATTTGGCGCGCACAAAAGAAATCAAAGTAAAAAAAAAAATAATAAAAAATCACTCATTTTATGCTTTGGCGTCCAAAAAAGATCTTTCGTCGCATAGCTTCAGTTCTGTTTGTATCAAGTCTTTAATTAAAAAGTTCGATCGAACATTTAGAGTTGGATCATGTTCGATGTGGCTCGATGCACTCTCACTCAATTTCTTATATGCTTGCATTATTTAATACTTTTTAATTTAATTTAATTAATTTGGTTTTAATCCAAAATATAACAAAATCATGCAATAAACAAAAAAAAAAAATAAAATAAAATAATTTTTCACTAATTTTCTTTATGATTGCTTTGGTTATTTCACATACTTTATTCGTATTGCATATTGGCTTAGTAAAGTATTTTACTGAGCTAGTCGACTGCACTTCTTGACGATCAAATATGGAAAGAAAGATCAAGACAAGCCGGAAACAATATAGTAGGACTGAGAGTACTATAAGTACTGTCAAAGTTGACATGTACCAAAGTTGTCATCTAAGTAAATTGCTATCAATAACGTCCGAATTTAAATTAATTGATAGACGCTACAAAAAATTATATTCTGATAGTACTAGTTATGTTTATGATATACATGCTTGTTTTTAAAGCAGAAAGCGCCACTACAGCTTTATTAACTACTGACGCTATGGTCTCAAAACTTGCTATAGATATCAGTTAAGGTCCCAACAACTTAAGGGAAAAATTGGCTGGTCATGTAAAACTGTTTTATGTACTGCCAAGTCTGATCTTCCGTGATTTTTTTTCCGCAACCTGGATTAATTGAACTACCTACCTTATTTTAATATCGACACTAGTCTGAGTGTCGTCTTCATAATTTGTCGGGTTTTTTTTAATAAAAAAAATTCAAGCTAATTATACATATACTGTTAGAATATTGACAAGAACCGTCAGATTAAACGCCTCCTTGACCAGCCACTAATCGTAAAAACTGTCGACGACTACAGAATCACCCGAATTTTCTGCAGTTCTCGGCAAACTATGTTTATTTTTTTTTTTTCCATACATGGAATCCGAAAGAGACAATTACTCATCCGAAAATGTTATAAAAAGACAAATCGAAACTGAACCAATTTGGTCCTTAGTGATGTCTCTTCAGCTGTCGTTTAGTATTCCTGTAGTATTCTTGTGTATTTGGCGAAAGTTGAATGCTAATCGCATCTTCCAGTGATGCGATCCAGGATGAGCCAAAGTCTTTCAATCTTGTTTTGACGAAAGCTGAGCAGAAGGGCTGTGTGATTGTTGGAAATAAATGATTTTTTTTCCTGCTCCTCACTTGAAAAAGCATTGTTATCAATAATCTTCGGGTTGCTTCACTGCGTAAGATGAATTCATGATTACGATAATGAATGTCGGGACTATTGTCCTAACAAAAACTTGATTATTGATTATTTATTGTTCGATTATTGATTCTTACACTAATTGATAAATTAATTTTACAAAATAATCGATTGCTGATTGATTTATCGATTAATCTAAGAGTCATACTGGGCGCTCGCAGAGTAAGTCCGTCCCCATTGGTTATTCCTAGCTTTTTAGCATGAGCAGCAAGTGCAATGGCCTGTAAGAATGCCGATCAGAATCCTGCAGTCTCTTCTGTTGATAAATCTGGATACTCCGCAGTAGGGTATATGTAGAACTGTCCATCTCATTACCGTCTATGCCTTAATGGCTGAAATGAATAAAGCATCTATTGCCTCCCTGCTCGCCAGGTCATTTCTGGAGCAGATATAGGACGCTTGCAAGGCTTTTATAGCAGCCAAAACTTGTAGCAACATACAGACAGATGGACAGAATAGAAGCAAATCAAGATTATATATATTTTATATTAAAACACTTTTTTACTGTTATATATTCTGTAAAATAAATACCCGGAGACTGTTTTCTTTGATTATCGTGGTGTGGTTCTCCCTGAGTTTTTCCAGGATCGTTTAACCGATTATTAAAGATTTATTATTTAGCACCCGCAGAAAACGCCCAGAATTGTGGTAGAACAACTCGTGGACTTTACACGACGACAATGCGACCTCTCATTGAGACGTGATTGTACAGAAAAAATAAAACCAAAAACTCACTAAGTAGCATCTAGAAACCATGAATTTTCACTGTTCCCACAGCTAAAATTGTCACTTCGGGGAGGGCGTTTTTAGTCGATCGATGCCTATCGATACCTCCGGATGCCTATAAGAGTGCCTCGGAAGATTCGGTTAGACGCTAAAATCGTTGTATCTGCTCAGAGGCAGGAGAGACGAATCGTTCTAGCCATGTCCGTTTGTCTCTCTATCCGTCTGTCTGGTTGTTCCTGGTTTTACGCACCTTGTATGAGAGATCGGTTCTCAAATTTCTAAATTTTTAAGAACATTTTATTCCACTAGTTTACAAATATTGGCATCATCCCGTGTGGTTCTTTCAAACCGATTTATTTCTATGAATTTTGGGGTATAGAGTCAAATACCGCCTTCTGTCCATACCTACCTTCATGCAAATAAGTGGTGCGGAGAGATTAAACTAGTGAACTACTCACCTATTTTCAAGGAATCTTTTCTTGAAGGTTAATGAATTAAAACTTTAAAATGCAGAATAAAGATTTTTTCATTACGAAAAATTGTTTTTATTTCTATTCAAAAATTCGTGTATGCCTGGCACAGTTCAAATACAAATCAATGCAACACACATGATTTCATACATACGCCTTTTATTTTATGCAAATTTATTTTATGCAAATAAGTATTAAGTTTTCTCGCTTAACTACTTAAAAATAAATTATGCAGTGTTTTGTTTTTATTGTTTTAAGCCTGGCGTCTTAAATATGAAAACAAAAAGCCAAACTAAAACGAATACGAAAACGGCAGCACACGTCCTTTTTTTTGTAATATAATATGGAAAGTTTTATATAGTTACTCATACACTCAATTCCACACAATCAAGTAAAGCAATCCAGTTTCACACACACACGTATACAAGCACTCAATACACTCACTTAAACAAGTTAATGACTCGCGCGAAAATCAATTTAGTATTTTATATGTTTTGACTTTGTTCAAAATTTTGTTTGTAGCGCAACAAAAACTGAACAAAAGTGTTGTGTTGTGTTTGCGTGTGTGTGTGTATTTTTTGTTATGTTTAAATTGCATACAGAGGACACACATGTACACACACACATACATATTTTTAAATGTAAATGGCTTATGAAAATAATTTGCCAGTAAATTACAAATATATGGTAAATTGCATATTGAAGGATTTTCTTCGTCAGTTTTGCATTATTTTACAAGATACTTGAACATTTTTACACATCTGATTTTCTTTTTTTCTTATGTGTAAAAATAAATATAATAAGATTTTTTTCGCTTGTCTGCAGCTTATTTGCTTTAATGTTTTTTTTATGAGTCTTTTTTTTTTATACGCAGCCGGCTTTCATTTTCGTCTCAAGTCATTCTCCAATTTGTCGGCAAGGCACATCTTTTTATGAAATAAAAATTTCATCTTTTTATCAGCTTGATTGCGTTAAATGGAAATTTTTCAGTTAAATAATTGCACATTTAAGGTGAATTTTTAATGCGTTTGACGCAGCTTAGCAGCGGAAATTGTTACCGGGCATATGTGGCGTATGTGTAATATGAAATTTTATGCATGTTTTAGTCATTTTCGGGGGAATAATATGATTTGAAAGTGATTGCTGGCAATTATAAATGGTATTTCAATGTTTTGTTTTAAATAAGATTGCAATCGAAAACAATGTTAAAAAAGGTATACCAATATATTAACAAAAATTTTATATAAAACTTTACTACAAATCATTTTTGATTAAAAATAAATTTTTTATTTGCTTATAAAATAACGATAAGAAATATATATAAGACACTCATTTTCAGGAAATAAAATGGATAGCAAGAAGAGTCAATAGAGAAGTACCTACGCCTGGTGAAAGCCACATTTGTAATAGATAGATAGTTCCATGGCAGAAAAACGAATACTGCAGTTATGAACTACCGTTAAATCTATTGCTGGAATGTCTGATACTTTAAAGGGGATGGTATAACTAAACAACTATTTGACACTTGTAATAAACTTAAGGATAACATCATTGACATTTAGGATTCGAAATCAGTAATCACTTTTTACTCTTTAGAAGCATTGCACTTAGATATTGTTCGTTACGCATTATTCCATCGATCAATACCAAGGGTTCAACTGCATTTTTATGTACACACCCCCAAACCATAATTGAGCCGCCACCGTGCTTGACGGTCTGATCATGGTATTGTACTAGAGATCCCAAAATTCAGTCACCAAGTACAGTGCAACAAACCGTCAAGCTTAGTGGCGGCTCAATTATGGTTTGGGGGTGTGTACTTAAAAATGGAGTTGAACCCTTGGTATTGATCGATAGAATAATGTGTAAGGAGCAATATCTAAGCGGGGAGAAATCATCGAAAATTTGAATATTGCTGCTGAAAATACATTTTTCAGCAAGACAATAACCCGAAGCACACGTTCAATTTGGTAAAAAATTAGATGTCATAGCAAAGATTTCAGTCCATGAAGTGGTCACTGTAATCTCCAAACATGAAAACGTATATAGCCATGTTAAATCTGAGTTTGCGAAATATGGGGTTCCGCCGAGTGGAGTAATGGAGCTGTGGGAAAGGACCAAGGACGTCTTTTACGCGATTCCTCCTGAAATAGTGCGACGCTACAACCAAAGTTTGCCAAGTCGCATAGATGAACTTAAAAAATCAAAAGGGCTGTGGACCCATTATTAAAAAAAACTTTCTATAAAAATATTTGTTTAAAAATAACCACGGTGCAAAACTGTAACATTTGACTCTTCGTAGCCTTTACCATGGCATTTCTCTTCCAGCTTATCAAATGGCTTCCAAATGTTTTAAGATCTTATGCGTGCATTAAGTAGAAAAGAATGTACAGACCGTTGAAGTGAGAACATTGAAATCGTGTTACAGTTTTGCTCGTGTATATTGATTGATGAGGATAGCATGCAGTTACCAAAATATATCTTACACCAGTCTCATATCGCAAAAAAGAGGCAATTTCGTAGAGTTGTGTTATCGAAGCCATTGAAGATCTTATTTATTTTTGTTGTTTGAAATATCGTATGTCAGGTATGTGAGCTTCTGTTGACCAAAATTAACATTCATCCTTTTTTTTCTATATTGCATTTTTATACCCGCAACATAGTGTCTATCAGCACGACGAGACAAGTCTATCTAGGCATGCCCATGTATCTGTCTTTTATGCGTTTCATTCTCTTTGATTCTGCAGATATTGACCTGAAACTCGAAACTTAAGATTTTTTAGCTCTAAGAGTTCAAGTGTTAAAATCAAAGTGCTACGCCCATTTTTAGGCAAAGATTCCCATACAAAATAATAGCACTTTTCGTGAGTTTTTGAGTCTTTGTATAAAATTAATTATCAATAATAAATGCATTCACTTCAAATTAAGTAAATCCAATTATAATGTCATTAAATGTACTCGCACCGAATGATACGGATCGGGATATGAGTTTTATTCATATCTTTATTATTAGTTTAAAAGTTGACACATTTGCTTTTTATATGTGCCACAAAATGGTGTTTAGAGTTGAGATGTCTATCCATACCATTTTCGAAATACTATCTAAGCGTCTGATGATCATATATCGGTCTTACCGAAGTTAATAATTTTTCGTGTTTATTTATTTATTATTAAAATTTTTTTTTTTTTTTGTAAGAAGCCATGGGTAAAAAATGTTGCCAGCAGAAATATCGGATTATGGATTGTCATGAATTGAAGATTTTTTTTTTAATGATTTTTATAATAAGCCAACATTAAGGGTGTTCAGATTGATCTTGCAACTCTAGTAAATGAGTAAAATGGAAAATAATTGTTGCACAACAACAATTTCCATACAAAAATGTTAATCCACTTTGCATTACCTTGCACCCAAGACCCTGACTATACAATTTTATTGCATCGATGTAATGCTGCAAAATAATTTCGAAAGAATAGCAATTGGCAGACCGAATTTCAGCAATTTTCATCTAACTGGGTTGTCAACGCAGCGGGCGGTCAGCTAACTTCTGTAAAAAAAAAAGTTTGCATGTTTTTCACATACCTTCAATAAATTGTATTTCGGGAATAGTTTGTTTAATTTTTAATCTACTAGCAAATAGCCGGCGTGTGCAATTTCAGTTCTTTTTGAGTGCATTTTTACTATTTGTTTTTTTTTTTTTTTGTTTGTTTGCAGCGCAACCAAAATGGGCAAGGCTAACTTATAAACATACGAAAAACAACCATTTTTTTTATCTTATCCAAAATATATTGGAGAAAGATGAAATCAATAATTTTTTTTTTTTGGCGTAACGGTTCGACATGTAATTGAAGTGAATTGAGGTGTGAAAGGATCACATTTTTGTTTTTTGAAAAATGTGACGTGAAGGAAAAAAAAAAAAAATTAAAATTTTATTTTAACTCAAAATTTGCATTCAAGTTTAGCATTATTGACCTTGTGTCACTGATGCCATTTAAGCTTATATTTTTTTTCTCTATCTCACACACACACATAGTGTGCTGTTTTGAATTTCTGTACAGTTTACCATGCTTGAGTGCGAGAGGGAAAAAAGAAAAGCTAAATGGCATCACTGCTTTATGTACAAATTTTGATTGCTTAATTACTTTTTCGTTTTTATAATTTACATTCAGTTTTACCAAGAACCATTTTTTGTAACCCCTTTCACCTCTTTTTCTTTCTTTTTTAGTTTTTTTTTTTAAAAAAAACAATTTCTTTTTTTGGAGCAATTGTGAATCGTAAAATGCATAAATAAATTCAACTTAGTTTCATAAGTAGTTCCATTATTAATTCGAAAGTCATTTCAAAGTTTGGATAATCACAATAATTTTTCTCCCCACTACCATTTTCTACGATCTTACCTGGAAGATAGGCATTTTTATGTACGATGCGAAAATACTCTTTCTGCAATCAAAGGTATACATGCAGGTGTACCTCAAGGCAGTGCACAGGCACCTTTGCTTTATACGCTTTATACAGCCGATATGCATGGCAGAAACTGTAGTTAAGTCACGATAGCTACGTATGCAGATGATACAGCGATAATTTCCAGAGCAAATTCTGTCTTAGGAGCAACGCGAATACTACTGCCACCAACTGCCTCTTATTAAGTCATGGATACTCATGGACCTTAGCCTCCTCACTCTAGTTCCCAAACGTTTTTCAATAATGTATTAATACCATATTGCGATGCTGTTAAATATTTGGGCGTAATACGAGAAAAAGACTAACATGAGAGGAATCATATTGTTGCCAAAGAGAACAGCTAAAACTTAAAACACGGCGCATGCACTGGTGCACTTGGGTGTAGATCTATGCCTTGAAAATAAAATTAGGCTATATAAAGCCATCCTTAAGCCTGTGTGGATTTATGGAATACAGCTGTGGGGAAATGCAGCTTGATCTAGTATTAATACCTTACAAATATGTCAAAAACATTACACTTCGTAAGATAACTGGAGCTCCATTGTATGTTCGAAATGGAAACATACATAAAGACCTAAGAATACCAACGGTTGTAGAGGATATTGCACGTCACAGAAAAAACTTAATATACATCCAAATATTTTGGCAAGAAACCTTCTCAACCTAAATACGCAGCGTAGACTGAAAAGAACTCATCCCTCGGATCTTCCAAACCGTCAATCGCTTTGAGGTACTTGTGCTGGGTCTGTTCAGTATTTATTTGAATTTCTCCCTAACCAAACCGCATCCATCGAAGCCTTTCCCACTGAGTGGACGACAGGAATACTTGTCAAAATACCGAAGAAAGGTGGACCCAAAGGAATGCGACAACTGGAGAGGCATATGTGTGCTGCCTGCGATTTCGAAGATTATAGCGAAAATCATTCTGGAGAGAATAAAAAGAGCACTTGTACTCGACAATGGAGACGAACAAGCCGGCTTTCGGCCTTCCTCATCGTGCACCGACCATATAAACACGTTGAGGATGATCATCGAGCAGTGTGCAAAGTTTAGGTCGGATCTGCACCTGCTGTTCGTCGATTTCGAGAAGGCATTCGACAGTGTTCACCGGAATAGTATATGGGCTGCCTTACGCCGAAGGAATGTGCCCGAAAAGATTATCGCTATAATCAAAATAACGTACAATGGCGCGCAATGTCATGTCTTACATCGAGGAAGCCTTTCTGAACCCTTCGACATCCAAAGCGGAGTACGGCAAGGCTGCATCCTCTCACCAATTCTGTTTCTAACAGTAATAGGGGATGTTTTCCTGTCGGCGCTGCAACCACTCCCAAACAGCGGAATACGATGGAAGATGATTGACAAACTCCAGCACCTCGACTACGCTGACGACATTTGCCTTCTCGCGCATACCATGACGGATTTATCCCGAATGGCCACAGCGCTAGAGGGCATCTTCTTCCGCTGGACTAAAAATTAACACGCGGAAACACACAAACCCTTAGCCTCAGTCTTACTGGACCGACCACGAGTAGAGTTGTAATCGACGGACGACAAATCGAGATGGTTGAGAACTACACATACCTAGGCAGCGTTCTTGCAGAAGAAGTCGGAACTGAGCTGGATGTCTGCAGCCGAATCAGCAAAGCCTGAGCTGTTTTTTCGGTATGAAGTCTCCCATCTGGCGAAACAACGATTTGAGTATAACTCTTAGGTCAGACTGTTCAAATATCGTGCTTTCAGTGCTACTCTACGTATGTTGCACTTGGAAGGTAACCACAACCATCACCAAACAAACTTCAGGTGTTTGTTAATCGCTGCTTGAGACATTCTCCGAATTCATTAGACGGATAGAACTCCCAATGAGGAGGTGCACCGCAGGGCTAACATCGAGCCGCTTAGCAGAAGGATCATGCATCAGAAGTGGAGATGGATTGGGCATACACTTCGTAAGCCCGTGGACAACATCACACGAAAAGCCATGCAATGGAATCCTCTTGATGGTAGAGGTCGAAGAAGAGGACGTCCCCGCGAAACATGGAGGAGAACAGTGTCAAGGGAGCGACGAGAAGGACTTCGCATACCAGGGTGGAGTCAACTTGCAACCCTTGCAGAGAACAGGACGAGGTGGAGAGCAGCTATAGACGCCCTATGACCCATTAGGGTTTCAGGAACCGAAGAAGAAACCGCATCCTAAATAAACTATAATGTCAACTTGTGATGTTAGTTATAAAATTTGATAATAGTCCACAATTGGACTTATGTGTTCTTTATGCTTTCCTGTGACATTTTTCACATAGACATTAAACTATGTTTTAAAACAAATAAAGCAAAGTCATGAACAGCTGATTGCACAGAGTTGCACAAATTTATGTAAATACGCAAGTTGCGTTCACTTTGCCTTCGAGTGCAAAGTTAATTATTAATATTTTGCAAAATCTACTTTGACAATGCGTGATATATTTGCAAATAAAGGAAATTTTTTAAAACATTTCCTTTTGTTTTTGGATCTAATTAATAAAGCCTTAATATTCTTTAATGGAATAAAGCGCTCGCTTTTATTTTAAAACCTTAACTAAATTACCAAAATTTATGATTTTAATCTGTGTAATAAAATATGAAAAAAATTAAAATGTCAAACAAAAGTTTCAAAATGCCAAACAAACTACAATGAAAAATAACAAGCAGCATAAAAATATAAACTAATGTTTTTTAAGAGTTGCAAAAAAAAAAAAAAAAGAAAATTTGAGCTCATAAAAATATTAAGCACTTCAAAAAAAAAAAAAAAAGACTCAAACATGGCAAGAAGTTTTGCATGAAAAATAACGCAGCACCTCTTAAGAATTAATATGGAAAGGGAATGAAAATGGGAAAACTGTGATGTGATGTATGAGTGAGTCAGGCAGGCTGCAACTTGCCAAGAGTAAAAAATGTAAATTACCCGGAAAATGCGACATATACGTTTACAACTAAAAAAAAAAAAGGAGAAAAGAAAAGAAATGGCAGCGCGAAAAGCGCAAAGAACAGAAAAAGAAAAAATAAAATAATATGAAATGGCAGAATGGAAAAGACTCTTGGCGTTTGGATGTTTGTTCTGACGTTGACAACAATGTATAACATAATGGCGGTAACATTGAGTGCCTACATAAGTCCTTTTAATTTGAATATTTTACGACGCGCTTTGTGTAGACGACTAAGAATATGTGTGTGTGTGTGTGTGTGTATGAAGTAGTCTTGTAAGTTTTACCCTTCTCTAAAGACTGTAATGAAATATGATATAAAAAACTCATGCGCACATGTTGTAAACTAAAACCTTAAAGCATTCAGAGAGTACATGCAACCCTGGTATCGTTCGTTCGTTCGTTCACTCCGCTTCAGCCGCTTCATGTCAGCGTAATTGTCAAGTGTCACCGCAAAAGGCAAAACAGCAGCTTCGACTTTGTTGCCCCCAAATGAGGCGCGCCACGTGCACAAATCAGCAGCGCAGCGTTACGACGCGACGCGACGCCGGAAACGAAACGGATATGTAAATGTAAAATGGCGTAAATGTTAAATAAAATTGAAGTTATCGCACGGCGCGTACTTGCATTTGGTGTGGTAATTGTGTCGACGTGCCCACTTATTATTAATGTATGATGTGCCTTGTTGTTGTTGTTGTTGTTGTTGCTGTAAACAGATTTCATAATGCAACATTTTACAATTTCAAGAAGAAAATGTCACATGTCACGAGTGCCCTTTGCTCTTTGCATTCTTCGTTATATAAAAAGTGTAAAATATTTGATTTATATAAAAAGTAGGCGAAAGCATTGTGGAAACATTGTCGCATTTTATGTGTACTTAACGGTTACCATGCTTTCCCATACTTACCACCCACACAATATCTATTTTTGACGTTTTAAGTTTATCGAATAAATTTCGCTTAACAAAGACAAAAGCAGAGTGTGAGATCTAATGAAAAGCTATGTAAAACATGGCTATACAAATAATACGAGAGCTTAACTTGCACGTGTTAGGCAACCAGAAAAATAACTTAAATCTTCAAAAATGTTACGTATACGCCGCGTTAGTTATATTTGAATATAGGTGCATACACATAAATTCACATGCCAGTACCTGCGGCTTTGCTCGTGTTTGTTTTTTACTTTTTTTTAGTTTTTTTTCTTTTTTTGGGAAAAAATTTTTATAAAAATAAGAAGAGAAAGAAAGGTGGTGGTTAGCTAGGCCTTTTTTCGCCCGGGGGGGGAAAAAAAAAAAAGTTGGTCCCAAGCAAAAACAATGAACTCAAAAGAGCCTTATATTAAGTCTTTAGTTTATGGAAAATTATTCGTATAGTTTTCTAATGCACCTAGTTTCAAGTCTCTACGTTTAATCATTTCAAAGATGTGGCTTTTCCGGTTTATAGGCCCTAGGTCAAAAATTTTCGAAATGAAATCTAAGTGGTCATGTGAAATTAAAAAAAAAAATATTTCATTAAATCCTTTTGGGCCCTCAATGGGTTTCAGGTCTAAATTTCGGAAATTTATAACAGACCAAAATATTTATTCGTTCCAAGATATGGCTCCAGTTTCAAGGACCCTATTATATTCCAAGCAAGTGTCTACGCGAGGGATACTTTCCATCTGAGTGGAAGTGCGCTCGGGTTGTAGTCTTACTAAAGTCTCCCGACAAGATTGAACCTGATGTCTTACAGGGGCATCAGTCTCCTCCCGGTTCTTGGAATGGATTCTGTTGGAACGGCTCAGTGTCCTAGTAGACGGCCAAATGTCTGAACGGTAATTTGGTTTTCGGCGGAACAAATCCGTAGAGGAATGCTTGGCAACATATCATTGCCAGTGAGAAGGCATCTTTGTCAAATTATTTGCTAGGCATTTTTGTTGATTTCAAGGGTACTTTTGACTACTTGAGGTTGGAAAGTGTGTTGAGAAGGTTAGAAGTGGTTGGGTGTATGGATTTAGCTCTTTGGAAGAGCTATTTCTCAGGTAGAAGA
Source organism: Leucophenga varia (assembly GCA_018903435.1). Lineage (NCBI taxonomy): Eukaryota > Metazoa > Arthropoda > Insecta > Diptera > Drosophilidae > Leucophenga > Leucophenga varia. The sequence goes on along the minus strand of JAEIFJ010000336.1, from coordinate 10,280 downwards.
GCATGTGTGGTTGGTGTGAATGAGACAGTCACTAAGGATGTTGTTCGTGGCTGTCCACAAGGATCCATTTGTGGTCCATTTATATGGAACCTAATGCTGGATATCCTTTTGAAAAGCCTCGAATCGCATACTAAGTGCTGTGCGTATGCTGCTGATCTGCTCATTATCGTAGAAGGTCAGTCGCGTTTAGATTTAGAGACAAAAGGCGAACAATACGTGGCAAGGGACAAGACTGTGACCATGCTCCTCAAGGGGAAGCTGGCCGCTAGTCGACTTCCATGTGTCAGGTCGAATGCTACCGGCTTAAGGTATGCAACGGAAATTATGCACCTTGGCATTGGTATGGAAGAGAGGATGAATTTTCTCCCGCACATTATTCGACTTAAAATTCGATTCACTGGGATTATAGGGGCAAGTACCCCGTATTTTAAGGAATGATTGGGGCCTCAGCAGACGTGCTGTGCGGACCATATATGATGGTCTATTTGTTGCTTGTGCAATATATGGAACATCTGTTTGCTACAAAATAGTTCTGTCTTCTGTTGGCTACAAAAGGATTATGTACGTCCAGTGGGCTATGTTGCTCGCTTGCATGCCAGTGTGTCGCACTGTTTCAACGGAGGGAATGCAAGTTCAGTGCTCACCTAAAATCTTATAAAAAAGAATTGGTAAAAATGTATTGTCGGTCCACCAATTGGTCCCAGGTCCAACTTTTGGAAATCCCTTTAACACGCCAAAAATTGTTTTTAAATATCTTTCAAATGCGCCAAGTTTCCACTTCTATTCATTCGAAAGATATGACTTTTTCGATTTCAAGACCCCCCATTAGGCCCTAGGTCAACAATTTTTCGTATCACGTCTTAGTGCTCACTGAAATCTAAAAAGAGAAAAAATATTTTAAAAAAATCTATTTTGGTCTACCAATGGTTTCCAGGTCCAAATTGCGGAAACTCCTCACACCAATAATAAATATTTTTGAATTATCTTTAAAATGCGTCAAATATTAAGTCTCTAGTCCTCTCATTTGCCTAGTTATCACAAAAGTGTTAAAAGAGATGGTGAAATCGATTTGGGATCCCCAAGTGGGTCTAAGGTTCGAATTTTGATAAGCAATGAACACACTAAAACTATTTTGTAACGATTTTTCAAATAAACTTTATTTCAAGCCTTTATGTATTTTCATTCCCAAGATAAGTCTGCATTCGGCCCAAATAAAAAAAAGGGGTAAAATAACCCTTTTTGGGAAACCCAAGCACAAAAACAACCAAAGTTAAAGCTTTTAAAACTAGTCCGACAAATGTTTTAGGTATTTTTTTTGTGTTTGCTCCAAAGCGTTAACCGAACCAGGTCTTCTGTAAATAAATGATTTTTAACCAAAATCCAATCCACATAAGCTACAAAGTGGTTCGGTTCACTTTTTCAGCGCTTTCGCCCCATTCCAGAGCAGATCAAGCGTATCGATTTCCCCGATCAGTTAACTCGGTCTTAACAGATTATACTACAAACAATTTTTCTTATAACACCAAGAGTTTTGATCAATATAAGCAATATAATCTAAATTAAGTTTTTTGAATTACAAGTTGAAAGTGGACTGGCGGAGAGTCACATACCTAGCTAAGAACCTATGATACTAAAATCTTTTAACCAACGGCTTTTTACCTAAAAGTTGTAATTGTAGGGTATTGTCGCTTTGGTGTAATATTTGTAGGGTACTATCACTTTGAAATAACATTTGTAGGGCATGGTCAAAAGTTTTTTTTTAGGATCTTTTAAATGAGATTTTAGTCTCCACCCATTCCAAAGATACCCCTTTCCGGTTTCCAGGTCCAGGTCAAAATTTTCAAAAGTCCCTACTTACTGCTCAATTATACTTATAAAAGAAAAATGTAAAATTTGTATGTATTTGTTAAAAAAAAATTTATTTCGGATCATCCAGTGGACTTCAAGTTAAACTTTTTAAGAACCTAGAAACACGTCAACAATTTCTTTCCAATGCATTTAATATCAAGTCTCTATTTTAAAAACTACTGAAACGCATTCAAAATTTTTTTATCATTCTTTCGAATGCATGCCAAACATATAGCAAAAATCCATTCTTCGGTTGAAGGGCTTCCATCAAGCTCCGAGTCAAAATTTTTTAAAAAATCGTCTTACCTACAGAATAAAACGGTAAAAACGGTAGCTACGGTAAAAATTTCCGTTGTACCCATGGCTTTGCTTGAGTTTGTTTTGTATTTTTTATACCTGTCACACATCGTGTATATTAAGTTTGTCGGAAAAAACTTGTAACACATAAGCGGAGACAACATAGACCGTATAAAGTATATATATTCTTGATCTGCTTGACGAGATCTGTCGATCTAACTGTGTCCGTCTATCTGTTCATCGGTCCGTCTGTCTGTTGCTGCGCGATTTATTCGCTCAGTTTTAAGGATATTGGGCTGAAATTTTAAACTTAAGCTTTTCTAGATCCTGTGTTAAAATCAATGTGTCACGCCCATTTTTAGTTATAGCTCCCATACAAACATTCCAGTTTTCATAAGAAAAAAAGTTATTTATAAGTAGAGCTAAAGGCTTTAAATATGATGCAGTATAAAAAAGGTTGAATTTTTAAATTGTAAAGAACATTTTAACTCGTTTAGTGTTTTAAGATAAAATTTAATAGAAAAGCTTATCACAAAGATATATTAAAGTGTGACAGGTATGTAAGCTGTGGCCCAACCGAAGGTAATGATTTCCTTAGTTTTGTTTTATTTTTTACTAGCAGATACCCGGCGTGTGCTACTACGTTGTACGGGCATTTCGGCTGCTCTTTCAGCTTTTTCCGTTTCGCATCTGCTGTGTTTTGTGCAATTTCAGTTCTTTTTGATAACATTTTTACTATTTGCTTTTTTTTATTTTGTTTGCAGCGCAACCAAAATGGATTGGGGTTAACTTAAAAAATACTTAAAAATACCACTTTTCTTGATCGTACTCGAAATATATTAGGAAAAGCTGCAATCAGCTGTTTTTTTACCTGTTACACATAGTGTACAAAGGTATATTCAGTTTGTCGGAAAGTTTGCATTAAAGGAGGCATCGGAGACCCCATTAAGTAAGTGTTAGCTCGATCAGCTCGACGAGACTAATCGATTTAGCCATGTCCGTCTGTCTGTTCGTCTATCTGTCCGTCTGTCTGTCCGTCTGTCTGTCCGTCTGTCTGTTGCGATGAGTGTTACTCGGAAAGTTTTAGAGATATTGACCTGAAATTTGAAACTTAAGCTTTTTGTGCTCCTAGTTAGTTTGTATGTCAGAACTTTGGTGCCATTTTTAGATATAGCCCCCTTACAAACTTACCACTTTTTTCGACTTTTTGTATGGAAATAGTTATTATTTATGAATGCTTTTACTACAATGTAGGGTAAAAATACTTCTAATGGCATCCAATATCAAAAGAAACAAAGAACTTACCACTTTTTTTTTAATTTTTTGTATGAAACTACGAATTATTTATAAATATATTTAATCCAAATAGGATAAAAACACTTTTTATGTCATCCAATGTCAAATCTAAGGCGCCACGCCCATTTTTATGTATAGCCTCCATACAAACTTACCGCTCATTTTCGAGTTTTTATGTGAAAACATTTATTAATTCTGAATGAATTCAATTAAATTTGGTTAAATCAATTCCAATGTCCACCTAAGTGAACACTTTCGATATGGTAAGGATCGGGCAAATATAACATAAAGCCTCCATACAAATTTGACCAAATTCATCGTGAAATTTAATCTAAGCACCTGGTGAACATATAAACTATTAAAAGAATTGTGTAACGGGTATTTCAGCTTCGGTTCCACCGAAGTTAACGTTCTTTCCTTGTTTTTATGAAAATTGTTATTATATGTAAATGTATTTACTACAATATGGGTAAAAGCACTTCTTATGACATCCAATTTTATAAGAAAGGTGCCACGCCCATTTCTTGATATGGGCCCGGTACAAACCAAGCGCCCATTTTTCAGATTTTGTATGAAAATAGTTCTTATTTATGGATATATTCACTCCATTCTGTGTAAAATCACTTCTACTGTTATCCTATGAATATGATACCGATATGACAAGGATCGAGCAACTATAACATATAGACTAGGACTGTGTGATTAATCGATTAATCAAGGAGCAATCGATTATTTTGTATAATCAAGTGATCGATTAGGTAAAGAATGAACAATTGGTTAATCAACAATCAATTATCTAGAAATTAATAGAGGGCAATTGTCTCGAAATTGACGAACCAAGCGAAAAACAACGTTTTAAAAGTGAGAAGCAAAACAAAAAAAAAAAAAAAAAAAGGTCTTCACTTTTTAAGTTTTTTTTGCATTGAAAAGAAGATCATGAAATATAATATTCTTAAAACCTTATATCAAAAATTATTTTGTGCTAATCATGATTAATCACCAATAATCGATTTTTCCTTACAATCATCAACAATCGATTATTTCCAACAATCACACAGCCCTAATACAGACCCCATACAAACTCAGCTTCCATTTTTTTATTTCTTCAAGAAAATTAATAAAGTTTCTTGTGGCTGGTATTTGAGCTTCGGTGCTACCGAAGTTAACGTTTTTGCTGCTTGTCAACTAATTACATTCTTTATAACTAGGTACTAACAATAAGAAAAGAATTTATGTAGCCAAGTCCAGCTGTCTGTCCATCTTAAGTATAAAAAGTTAACCTAGTCCCGAAGCCAGCCAAAAAAAAAAAAAAAAAAATTCAGAACAGAAAGTAGGGATAGAAAACTGTAAACACATATGTCAGCCGATTCGCCCCCCGACTGTCTAATCAAAAATCTATAAATTTTAAACTGATAGTATCCGCTTTAGACTATTTCAAAATAAAAATACATCGATAACAAGCATAAACTGAAGCGAAACCGCAGCCGCAGCCGATGTCGAACGCCTCTTTGGTTAGCAGAATTATGTGGAAAACGCCTTCGTTGCGGTTTGGGATTAGACTGCCACAGCCTTTTTCAGTGTTTCCTTTACATTTAGCTTTCCGTTGTATTAAATTCAGTCATGCGTTTTACTTTTTTGTTCTTTACTTTTTTTATATCTTTTTCTCTCTTTTTTTTACTACCTTGTTTTGTTAAAAATTAAAAACGCAGCTGCTGCTTCCTACGATGACGAAGGCGTCTGGTGCTTGTATTACAACATGACGTATACGCAATATGGCTTAGCTGTGTTTTGGATGGTTACTACAATTTGTTTTTTTGTTTTCTTTTTTGTTTTGTTTTTTTTTTTTGCTTAACCTGATCCCATAACTTTATCGTGGCGATTCGTTTTGATTCTGTGTGTCTGTCAGTTGTTTATTTATATATTTTACGCTTGAACGTCTTTGGGGTCACACAAATCCGATTTACATGCAAATAAATAAAATTCATGTCGAAAATCGACTTGCAGGCAATAAATTTTTGAGTGAGACGACTTTAGCTACCATTCGTTATTTGTTGCTTGAGTTGGTTGGTTTTTATGCGGCATGCATTTATTCTCTGTCTTTAGGGTATCCATGGGACTCAAAGGTGATTTGGTTCTTTTTGGTTCATTCTGTTCGCTGTGTACTGACTGTAAAAGTGTGTATTTTATTTTTAATGAATTAATGCTTTATGTATCAATATGTACACACATAATGTTCTATGTTTTATGTTGCACACATATGAACTATATTTTAAGCTCCAGTTTGAATAAGCTTAAATAATAATGTGGTACACTTAAAGGGCATAGCCGGTTAAGCGAGGCTCGGTAGCTCTTTATCTTAAAAATCTTAATTTTACAGAATTTTTCAAGGAAACAATTCTTAGTTGCGAAAAAAATTAAAACTATTTTTGAAATGTTGTATCAATTCTGTGAGCAGAAAATAAATAAAAAACTAATATCACGTTTGTCGCAGTATAGTCGTTGATAACCGTTATATAACCGATATCGGGAAAAATAGTACGCTGAACCCTTTTTTTTAGATCAAGGGCTATCGAACCTCATATAAGGATAATAAATATCGCTAGAGGCAGTTTCTCCATGCTTACCCGTTTTCGTTTCAAGGGCGCAGGAGTGAGAGAACGTAACGAAATTACACTCTTTAAAATTGTGTTACTATAAAAGTTACTATATCACCATTAAAAATCAATTGTTAGTCCTCTAACAGACAAGACCTAAATAATGATTTTATCAAGTTGATATTTTTATCTAACAAGGAACACTATAAAACCCGGACTCACTGATTCAAATGAACCATGGTTTTTTTTTGTGCAAATACCCTAGCATACATTTATACACGTAGAAAACAAACCATGAACGAGAGAACGAGGAAGATATATCCCAGAATAGAGGGAAGAGCAAGCAAATACACCACATTTAGGTTATTTCACCATGATGAGGACTAACGAAGTAATCAGTGATATTGAATTTCAGCAAAACTATGTAAAAAGAAAAACTTTAAATTCACAAAACACGAAATGTTGGTTGAGACAATGTTATGATTAACAGCGAAAGAATGACGTCATCAAAAGATATGGCGAAAGAATGGCGAAAATGGAAATGATAAGCCAGAAAGCTCATTGGATTTTAGATCTAAAGTTTAAAGTTTAAGTTTATCTTAATATCATTGATAAACTTTTTACCCGTGTGGTGTGCGGGCTGTCAAGAATACCACCACAGCAGGCTCAGCTTGACATAAGAGGCCTCTAAAGAGACAACCCCTCAGGATAAGGTTGGTTGCGAAGGGGTATTGGTCCCCTCAACCGGAAAACAACTTGAAACCATGGGATAACACACGAACCATTAATAAATTTTTATACCCGCCACACATAGTGGGGAGGGTATTATCATTTTGTCAGAAAGTTTGTAACGCATTAAAGGAGACGTCGTAGACCCTATAAAGTATATATATTCTTGATCAGCACGACGAGACGAGTCGATCTAGCCATGTCCGTCTGTTTGTCTGTCCGTCTGTCCGTCCGTCTGTATTTATGCGATTCATTCGCTCAGTTTTAAAGATATTGACCTGAAATTCGGAACTTAAGCTTTTCTCAGCCCTAAGCAGTTCAAGTGTTAAAATCAAAGTGCCACGCCCATTTTAAGGTATAGCCCCCATACAAACTTACCGTTTTTTTCTAATTTTTTGCATGAAAATAGCAATTATTTATGAATATAGTCACTCGAAGTTGGAAAGAAATACTTCTAATGTCATCCAATGTCAAACCCAAGCTGCCACGCCCATTTTTAGCTATAGCCCCCATACAAACTTACCGCCCATTTTCGAATTTTGGTATAAAAATAGGTATTATTTATGAAACTATTCACTCAAATTTGGGTAAAAACACTTGTAATGACATTCAATATCAATACCAAGGTGCCACGCCCATTTTTAGCTTAGGCACCCATACAAGCTTATTGATTATTTTCGAACATTTGTATGAAAAAGTAATTATTTTCAAATATATATTTATAAATGTATATAAGCCACTTATGATCACACATAAACTATTCAAAGATTCGTGTGACGGGTATTTAAGCTTCGGTTCCACCGAAGTTAACGTTTTTCCTTGTTTTTATTTCAGTTTGTATTATTTTTGGAAGAAATAAAACTTTTAAGCGAAATATATATTTTTTTTTCTCTCTTATAAATTTAAATGTTTTTGGTTAATTGGTTTTGAAAATAAAGTAAAAATAATTATTCGAAATTAAAATTATGAATGATGGCACGCCAAAATATCGATAACTTTTGCCTGCCATGACAGCATTATCAGTAAAGCTATTTGATTTTCATTGTAATAAATCGATAAATATATATTTAAGAGTCGAAATGAAACCGTTTTAAAAACGATTCAAATTCAATATAAATGAGAACACCTCTTTGGAAATTGACTTGTTTTACCTTTTTCAAAAGGAGTCGAAATGTAGAACAGTTCACATAATTTTATTTTTTGATAAAATATTTTAAGGTTTTCATTTTTTTTTTTTTTTTTTTGGTCGGCCTTACGCTTTTGGTTATCCTTTGTTAATGGTTTATCCTTTATCACTGTAAATGGACATGGACAGTAAATCAGTTTATGCTTCACTGCAGCTACTAAAATTTATTTTCATACCTTTATACATAAATCTTTATGCATTTGTTGTTCATTTTTAAAGGTAAGAAGCATGTAAGTACAAATAAAAACAAGAAAGAACGCTGAAGTCGAGTATGCTCGACTGCAAGATTCCCTGTACCCAATCTTTATGAACATTACGTTAGGTTCAATTTTACTACCATACCACATTGAATTGGATTTTCATAGAATAACTTAAACAAGAAAAAACGTTAACTTCGGTGGAACCGAAGCTTAAATACCCGTCACACGAATCTTTGAATAGTTTATGTGTGATAATCAGTGGCTTACATTTATAAATATATATTCAAAAATAATTACTTTTTCATACATTTGTTCGAAAATAATCGATAAGTTTGTATGGGGACTATGGCTAAAAATGGGCGTGGCACCTTGGTTTTGTTATTGGATATAAGAAGTGTTTTTACTCAAATTTGAGTGAATATTCTCATAAATAATACGTATTTTTATACAAAAATTCGAAAATGGGCGGAAAAATTTGTATGGGGGCTATAGCTGAAAATGGGCGTGGCAGCTTGGATTTGACATTGGGTGACATTAGAAGTGTTTTTACCAAACTTGGAGTGACTACATTGATAATTAATAGCTATTTTCATATAAAATTTTAAAATGGGCGGTAAGTTTGCATCGAGGCTATAGCTAAAAATGGGCGTGGCAGCCTGGATTTAACATTAGATGACATTAGAAGTATTTTTATCCAACTTGGAGTGACTACATTCATGAATAATAGCTATTTTCATAGAAAAAATCCGAAAAAAACGGTAAGTTTGTATGGGGCTATGCCTTAAAATGGGCGTGGCAATTTGATTTTAACACTTGAACTGCTTAGGACTGAGAAAAGCTTAAGTTCCAAATTTCAGGTCAATATCTTTAAAACTGAGCGAATGAAACGCGTACATACAGACAGACAGACAGACGGACAGACGGACAGAACACGCACACAGTGAAAGAGAGGAGGGGAGTGAGGGAGAAGAAGAGAGAGAGAGAGAGGAAGACTGGCATAACACCCACACACACACGGGGCAAACATTACGAACATTGTGCGGAATTTATTGAATTTTTATTGGATTTCTCTCTGCGTAGCTGGAGCAGCAGCAGCAGCAGAAGCATTTCTAGCGCCAAGCTGGCTGCTGTCTCGTTAGGCGTGGCATAATTCATTATGTTGACTCACCCACACGCCTCAAAACATACACCCCCACTCACACACATACACATACAAGCGCTGTGGCGTGCTTTGCATATTAATATGCATTCCTGTGGGCTCAATTTATGATTTAAAGAGCGGAGGCAAAGTCGCGTCCTGGCAAGAGTCGCGTAACGTCGAGGCGTAGACCAAGCCAGGCCAGCCCAGCCTGTTGCCTAATCACTACAACTTTTGGGTCTCCATTGTGAATTTCTTAAAGATTTACACACACACAGACACGCACACACACAAAGTGATTAGCCAGGCGAGACCAAAAACAAATTTTCAAGAAATTATTACGCTGCAAAGATCAAAAACATATGCTATGAAAAGGGGATGGGAGGGCAGGGGAAAGCTTACCTTTTCGTTGCCCTGTGGCCAAGGACCAAGAAACTGCGGAGGACATTAGGGACTGCCCTATAGATGAACAACTCATTAAAAGCAAATTCCCCCACACAAGTTTACAAAACGAACAACTCAATGCAGTCGACTTTAGTTTTAATAGTTCCCCATCCCCCCTTCTCGTTCTAACAAGTGTAAATACTGTCTTAACACTATGCTACACAATCGTAAATCGAGTGCGGATATGAATTCTTGAAATATTTCAACAACTTTTGCTTAAAGTTTTCGATCAAAGTTCTTGTGCAAGTGGCGCGGCGCGGTTGCGTAAGGGATCTACTATCTGGATGACCCCTGACCCCACACACCAGCTCGGATTCTCCCACTCTCGCCTTTGTCCCCTTGCTGGCCATTTGAGCTGAGCCAAAGCAAACGTTTAATATTCACGCTTGAGCGCATTCTCGCAAACGAAAGCAGCGCAAGGAGGGAAAGAAGGAGGCGGAGGCAACTGGGGGTTGGGTAGGAAACTGTGCTGGAAGTCGGAAACTGACGTGGCGCGAGTGGGCTCTCAGTAAAATGCCAGTAAAATGTGTGAACTGTTTGACGCTTAT
>JAEIFJ010000335.1:0-11624 GCA_018903435.1 Leucophenga varia | reverse complement strand
ATTATAATATTAATATAATATTTTTTGAAATTGAGTTTTTTTTTTTTACAAATTATTTACGAGTTAAAAAAATGTTTTTGGGTTTTCATGCAATTATATATGTACATACTTTCAGCCTACTTTTCGACTTGTAATTGCATATTTCTTTTTTTTTCTGATCTACAAACACTTTGGCCAAACCATTAACATTCTCATTTGCAAACTTGACCTCTCCACACAAACATAAATATGTAGCATTCACAGCAATAGACCGCAATTCAAGGACCTACTTAAAAACTATAACTATAAACAAAATACATAACTGAATTTTTACTACAATAATTATTCAAGCTTTTAAGGCCGCTTCAAAAATATAATAATAAAAAAATATATTCATATATGTGGAAGTAAGCAAAGTAATTACAAAAATATGTTCAAAACGATACTTGCAACTAAAAGTATAATTCCAAGCATAAATGATTGTAACATTTTGAGGGCCAACAAAAACAAATCGAAGTATTTCCTGTTTTAAGCCATTCGACCAAAAAGCAACAATAGCAACAATTGGTCAACATGACTCGCCGAATTTTTTTGGGCAGTGAGTATGAAAGAATAAAAGAGCAACATACAAGAGAAACTTAAAAATCATAATCATAAAATGCTATAAATGTATATATCCGCATTTTGATTTTTATTTTATTTTTTTTTTTTTTTTTTTTTTTTTTGTTACGAATTTTTACAATCCTCATAAAATGTGCTGCGCTATATATCACTTCACATATGAAGCGCTGAACGAGCCAAATAAGCAGAATCCCAATTGGCAATGTTGATGGCGATGGCAATGACGTTGCTGACCAATGCCAACTGTGGCTAATAAAAACAGAAAAATGAGAGGAATATAATTTTCGATTTTTGTTTTAAACATTAAAGGAGCAAATAAAAAAATAAAAATAAAAAATGAAATCAAGCACTTAAATTTTTGTCAGCAACGTAATCAAAACATGTTGAAATCGAACTTAAATTATGGCACTTAAAAAGCGAAGAACGCTATACGAAAAAAAAAAAAAGAAGAAGGGTTCAGCAAAAAAAAATAAAAACAAATTGGAAACGGCTGCGCATGCGCGGCTTTAAGTCAAACAGCCGGCTAGCTGGTCGTACGATTTTTGGAGCAGAAGACGTGCGACGTATGACGTTACTAAAATTTATGACTTAAGTGATAATGCAAGGCGCCGCAAGGTGCATCGGCACTAACTGAAAGTTCATTTGAACGGTCATGCATGCGTCCCGCCGTTGCTGTTTTGTTTTTGTTTTTTTTTTACTTTTATTGTTATTATTAAAATTTAAAAATAAAAGCAATGAAAGTGTAAACGAGAAAGAGTTATAAAAATAAAAAAATAAAAAATGGAAAATAGCATAATACGATAACTTCCGGATTTATCTCAATTGGTGAAAATGAAACTGTCTTATATATCATTTAACACATCGAAGAATTTAAGAAACAAAATAAAAAAAAAGCTTGGGAAATCGATACTTTTTCTGCTATACAAACTCTTTTGTCTTCGAGAGACTAATATCTCTATTATATTTAGTAACAATCAGAGTCAACCTTATACACAGATACAGCCTATAATATAACACCAACGCGTCTGTGTTGATCTCCAAACGCTAATGGCTTAAGAATATATTTTTTTGTCAGATATTCTCAATTTGCGTATCAATTTTGTTTTGAAAATATTTAAAAATTTTTTTCTTTTTTGGAATTTTTTATTTCTTGGCTACAAAAACAAATGCTTTGAAGATTGAGTAGCCCTCATGCTTGCGTCTTCTAAAGCGTTAAATCATCCCGAATTATTGTTGTTATTTTTTTTTTTTTTGTTTTTGTTTAGAGTCTGGAGCCGTGTTTACATTTATTTTATGTGAAATGTCCCACACGCGTGGTCCAAATATTTTTTTGTTATTGAATTAAATTTCCGAAAAAAAATATTTCTCGCTGTTTATAAAAATTAAAAAAAAAAAAAATAAATAAATGGTTGACATTTTAATTTAGTTTTCGTTTTAGAGTCTGCGTCTGAAAGTTTTTGTTTCTTCATTTGTTATTTTTTGTTCCATTAAGTTAATTATTTAAATAGCATTGAATATTGATAAGAAATTGAATACTTTTATTGATTTAAAAATGTTTGAATTGTGTCTTTGTTGATTTGACTTACGGAGAGCGTGTGAATATTTAGTATAAATAAGACTTTGTAGAGTTTCTTATCATAAAATATATTTTTGTTTGAAATATGAAAAAAAAATGATTTTTTTGCATTTCTTTAGTGTTTAGCTGACACTGTTTCTTTTAATAAATATGTCAGACAGTCTGTGTGATATGAAAATGTATGGTGCTGGTTTGAAATAGTCAAGTGAAAAGGCTTTTTCCGATTCCTGATTTCGTTTATAACTCTTTCCAGTAGCACAGTGAAAGAAATTGAGAAACTGGCACCCATCTGTAAGGTGTCAAACTTAGCATTTGCATTTTAGGTTATTTAAGGTTAGGTTTAGATGGCCGAGTGCTCAGGTGAGCACTACAACACTGAGCCCATTGTTATGCCACATGATCTCAATAGACAGTTCAGAGACCGAGAACCATAATAAGCTAACACCAAATTGCACCCTTGACATATTTCGACTGATCTTTTAAAAATAATTTTTCCCAAAATTCGAACCTTTTTGCACGTAAAGCTGAGGTTCAATATTTTCTGGCTTCTTTTCAAAGCCACAGCTTATACAAAATCAAGGGATGCCTAGCTTACTAGCATGAGAGCCAATAAGACAACGTCACTTGGTCACTGGACAACTTTCTGTTTGCAGTTAGAAGAGTATTTTCTTTTATATATGAACTACTTTTTTGCTAGCGGTATTCTATAGGACTGTGATTTATCGATTAATCAATGAACAATCGATTCTTTTGTATATAATTAATTAATCATGACTATTTACTCAATAATAAAGTAGTTGACAAAGGATTGAGGACAGTCTCTGCGTTGATAAGAAAGCTTGTTTCAGGTGGGAAGCAAAAAAAAAAAAAAAAGTCTTCACTTCTCATCTTTTTTAAGTTATACTAAAATTATGAAATATAATAAAATCAACAAATTATATCAAACAAGAAAAGAACCTGATGTCGAGTATGCTCGACTGCAAGATACCCTGTACCCAATCTATATGTACCTTAAATTAGGTTCTATTTTGCTACCATACCTCATTGAACTGGATTTTCATAGAAAATCTTAAAAAAAATGGGGTATATCTTTGTATGGGGTTATACCTAAAATTTTGTTGGGCCTACCCATATTGGTCTATTTCATTGGGACTACCATAGACATAATTTGTACTAAATTTGAACTTTCTAGAATAGAAAACAATGACTTTCTATGTAAAAACCCAATATTTTGAGGTAAATTTGTATAGGGGCTATACCTAAAATTTTGTTGGTTCCACCCATATTGGGATATTTTATTGGGACTACCATAGACATAATTTATACTAAGTTTGAACTTCCTAGAATAAGAAACAATGACGTTTTTATGCTAAATCCTAAAATTTTGGGGTACATTTGTATGGGGGTACCCCTTAAAATGGGTCTAGAGAAAACCGTTCGCAAGTGAACACTTGACGGCTCAGGTGAGTCTTAGTTTCAAATATGGGCCCTATCTCTTATAGTCTCCGAGATAATCTCTCTCATACGGCAGACAGCAAGGACAGACGGACGAACGGACAGATGAATGGACGGATAGACAGACATAAGCTAGTTCGACTCCCCTTCCAATGCTGATCAACTTTATTGGGTCTATCTTGCCTCCTTCTGTCTGTTACATACATTCGCACAAACTAAATATACCCTTTTACCCTTTGGGTGCAGGGTATAAAAATTCAAAAATTGGTTAAGAATTGCGCTCTCAAAATCAATTTGTCCACGGCTATGTTTTCGCCCTACTGTGCGCTGGTGCCAAACCTGCGTGCTGCCAAGGCCGACAATCGGCTGTAGCGCAACTAATATATATATATATATATATATATATATATAGTAAAGAATGGTTGGATAGTAATATCATATTCATAAAGCCAATTTTCAATGCTCACCCAGAACCTCCAGTTAATACCTTTTCAAATTTTACTACAGATACACAAATAAAGCGGGTAGCAGCTGTTGATGAGAAAATGTTTTTTGTGAAGAACTTGCAATTCGCGTTTACAATGTTGGAAAAAGAGCTATTTCGTAAGTAGTATAACCCATATCTTCAGAACCAGAAATTGCACTAAAACTGATAAAAACTGTAAGTTCAGAACTCCTTATATACACTTGAGAAGGCTTTTGTTCTTTTTTGTAGATGGGGGATTCATAAAGAAATCATACCAGTTAATGCATTATGCTAATTTTTGCATGTTTAAATACAATAGAAGATTTAATTCATACATTTTTAGTTACTTCTGATTCCTATACAACTTTCCCATGCAGAAACTCTTCAAAGTACACCAAAAAGTTTTAAAAATTCAAATTTTGTTCTTCAGTTTTTGCGAAGATGTTAGTGCTTTAGTTTTTGTGTTGAATTTTCATACAAAAACTCAAAAAATTCAGGTAAATTTTTAATTTTTTTTTTTTTGGCTAACCCATATTGGATTATTTCAAAAGTTATTAATTAATCTATGCCAGATTGGTCATTTTCTCACACTGTGAGTTGTTTGGCACATGGATTGACTTGAATTATTTTGTTCAAATTGAAAGAATTGAGTTGGATGAATGATATCATTCGTTAGATATGAATATGTCAAGTACTTTTTCAGTCTAACAAATTTACGTTTTCCAATATGATCAAGCTGTTTCAGTTGAGTTCGTATAGAACATCGAAATCATAACTCAAAATGTAACTAAAAATGTATTCATTTGGATTATGCAGTTTTTAAATTGAAAAGTGATAATAATAAAAAGTCTTTGAAGTACCATTTAAATAAATATTTACTGCTTTTATGCAAATATTCTGCAGAGTATTTTAGATATATTTGTTCTTATGCATATCTTCGTACTCGTATATGGCATACTCAATTTCAGCAAACTATAAGTTGCTAATAAACAAGCACAGACATGCATAGTTGCACATATGGATGCATTACACACACACACACACACATACACATGCATAAATATTTTGCAGGCAATAGGACCTTCACTTGCAAGCGTTTGAAGTGCGTGGGTCGTTGTTGTTGTTATTATTGTTGCTGCTGTTGCTGTATGCCACATAGCCATGATTGTTAGTTTTGCGTTGCATCGTTTAATTTTAACGCTCAATTTAAAATGCTTTATGCTGCACTTTGATGCGCTAGCCAACCAAGAAGAACAAACTGAGCAAACAAACGCAGCAGTAGCAACAGCAGCAACATCAAGAATACAGCTGGCGACGTTAGCAACTAGGACAGGACAACCTAAAAGGCAAAGCCAAAGCCAAAGCCGTGCAGCAAAATGGCGAATAGTCAACGAAGCGCGACCAAGGCAACCAAGCCAACCAACTTGCATGGCGGCATGTATGCAATTATCTGCTGCTACGAGTGTGGTGATTTTTACAGGCTCCTTTCAACAACAATAAGCTACAGCAGCAGCAACAACAACAACAACAATGTTGTTGTCCTTATAAAAGATGTTGGCTGTAATAAATTAAGCTATCAAGTGTCCTTAATGCACACAGCACTGCACAGTAGCAGCAGTATGTGTGGGAGCAAGTTAATTTATGCTGCTGTGAAAAGAATTTCCTTTACTCCATTTTTTTATTATATTTTTTTTCTGCCGCTATTACTTCTTGTATGCAAAAGGATAATAATGCTGCGACGGCTGCAATTAAACAAAGTTTTTTATTTATTTATATTACAATATGCAGCAGCAGCGCAAAAAAAAAAAATCTCAACAAATATGCTGGCAAGAAGAAAATAAATTAATGAGTTACTTTTAGTTCGGTATAGACGTACATTTTATACGCTTCTTTGATTAAGCATATTTTTTGGCTATATTTTATGTAACTTCTTTTCAAGTTAAATTTTACTTAATAAGCTTGAATTTGTTAATATGTTAGTATGTATCGATTAATTGTAACAAAGGTCTTTAAAAAAATTAAAATACATTTTTTTTTTTGTAACTCATTCTAAAGGATTTTCAAGTGTCTATGAAATGCTGCAGCAGGTGTTTTAGTGCACAACGCGCACTCATCGCTCGCCAACTTGAAAATTATACGCTTGATAAATTTCTAGAACCTTAAAAAATGTGAGTAAAATAAATAAAAACAAAGTAGAGCCAAGAGTCTGAGTTTGCATTGATTTTTTTTTCCTTTTTTTTTTTGCTGAAATATAAGAAGTTTGTCAATCATCTTGCTTAATTTAGTGCGCCGAGATCTATAGACACATCTCATCAAACTATATGCTTTACCTTACCAATAAATTCACTTAAATGTATCTCAAGCATATCGCATGTATATCGCATAAATTGTCATGCGATACTTTAGCAAAAAATGAGAGAGGAAGAAAACTTCTTAAAGAACTCGCCATCCTTCTGGCTTTGCTAAAATATTTGTGTCTACCTGCGACTGCGCAAATTAGGTTGACAATTTTTTTATTTTTTATTTGCTTGCAGCTTGTGTATCCTTGCATCCTTTTTGGGTTTTTGGTTTTGTGGGAACAAACGTTTGACTGTCAAATTATTTTGAAGTGTTTGGACAGTTCTGTGCTCACAGCCTGCCAAGCTAACGTACCCGTAAATTTGATATTCAATCTTAGCAAAATATTCTTCTTTTGATTGCAATTTTTATTGAAATTTTTGTTGTTATTTTGGGATTTTTGTCGTTGAAATTGTTATGTGATCTCTTTGTTAGGGCGTTGCTTTGCGTCAATCGTTGCAATTTAGCGTAAATTTGCGATGTCGTTTAGAGCATCTGTGACGTGAAATGTTATTTGTCTCCTTTTTTTCTGGAAGGGGGTGCACACTTCCGTGTTTTTCTTTCTTTTAATTGAAGTAGATTTTTGAAAGGTGCAAAGCGTTTGACATTTTTATTTTGTATTTTACTTTTATATATTTTGAAGGGAGTTACTATTGATATAAACTCTTTTGTGAAATTTGAGGAAGTGCATTTGCAGACAAACGATTTTTTATTGAAGTTGTAAGCAGTGAAATAATTTTAATTTAACCAAAATTAATGTCAAAAGTATTTTAAATTATTTAATACCTGAAAGAAAACGCGGCTGTTGCACATCGTTTGCTGTGCGAATATAATATTGGGATCATACTCCACCAATAAAAACTTGCGAATATTGTTGCTAGTGTTTTAATAGTGGTGATAATTCTTTTAACTCTTTCTAATAATAGCTTATTTTGAGGACGCTGGTTTCAGTGATGACCTCATCATTCGAAACCAAATCGGTCACCATCGAGCAATTTCTATGAATTTGGAAACATGAAAGTGTTGAAGACTGCTAAATCTGAAGAACATTCTAATGGAAACGAAAGCAGTTTGTTCAAAATTTATGAATTTTTACATGGCGATTGCATCTTTGTACACTCGGACATTTCTTTTTGGAAAAATAGTTTTCTTTTTTTACCAATTAGTGTAGTTTTTGTTGCACATTCCAAAAATGTGTTTTCAATTCTTTACACCGCTAAGCATTAGAGTGTGTATGCTATCTCAGCCATGGGTCATTTTTCTAAACATGGGCTTATATAAAAAGCGTTTTTACAGACGTAGCGAACTTTTTGCTCATTCAACTAAAAGGTTTTTTCTTGTTGTTGCTGTTGTTGTATGTAATTCTTGATCTATCCTTAAGCCGTGGAAGTCAACTTGCAAAGATAACGAAATATCGAACCGAGATCAAAGAAAATTAACTGATAAGAAACGGTAGTCAAAATATTTACCCAGTAGGTGCAGTAGTTGACTTTTGGCGCAGTCTTAAACAACTAACTGGATTTCTAAATTTACAATTTTATCATTAAAATTCCGAAAATAAAGCAATTATCGATTGAAACTCGATCAGGGACTAAGTTTTAGAATCGTGTGTCTACGTCAGACCTAGTAAAAATTTACAAAATTTTTAGTACAAATTGTGAAAGGTGTCCTTCTACCGTATGAAATTTAAACACTGCCTCAATATATTTTAAAAAAAAATACATTATATTAAAATAAATACAAAATCTTTCAAAATTCACAAAAAAAAAAAAAAACTCAGTGGGTCAAGCTAACAAATGCTGCAAAAACAAGCAGTTTACAGTTTTTCATGCAAAACTTTAGACAAAACAAGTTCACGCGCTGAGGTAGAGATGGAGACCTATCGATAGAACTATTGCCGTTTTCGATAGTTTGGCACTATGGAGCTACCTTGTGATCGATGGCTTAATCTATCGATAATTTGCGATAGCGCCATCGATAGTTCTGCTAACACATCACTAATATAAAATTATGTGCGCTAATAATTTTTGTACGCATAATTAATATCTACTTCTTCAAAAGGTAATAGTCTAACGCAAACAAAATTTGTGTCAAATTGAAGATAAACTTTTCAATTCTATACAGGGTTGCGAAAATAAAAGATTTGTTTTCCAACTAATATCAAAAAATATATAAGAAAAGCAATTTTTATATTAAGTTGAATTCCCTTTTGCACTTAGAAGTGTTTCAATTATTTTTGGCATCGGATCAAACATCTTTTCACATGTTTTGACACTTTATTTTTCACACCCCTCAAAAAGAGCTTTTTTGGGACATCTCTGCATGAAATAGTATTTTAAATTTTGTACATTCACCGTGTAATTTACTTGATGGTTTTAAGAAAACTAACTATCGATGGCGTCGACTATCAATAGTTGTCGATTACGCTCTAAAGGAGGCATCATGGAGCCCATTAAGTGTATATATTCTTGATCAGCTCGAGGGCTGTCTGTCTGTTTATTTAACTAATATTTAACTAATATTCGAAACTAAAGCTTTTCTCGGCAACGACTAAGTCAAGTTCCCATTTTTAGTTATAGTCCCCATATAAAGTTTCAGCCTATTTTCGATTTTTGTATGATAATTTCTATTATTTAGAAAGGTGTTCACTCCAAATTGAGTAAAAACAAGGAAAAACGAAACTCAAATACCCGCCACCCAAAACTGTAATTAGTTCATGTATGATCATCAGTGATGTAGATTATATTCCGCAAAGAGGTTGGGTGGGGAAAACTCTAGTTGGAGCTCAAATTAAAAGCATAAATGTTAATTTTTTTGGTTTAAATAAAGATATAACAATACTTTTCTTGAAAAAAATTGAAGGTAGGTTTGTATGGGGTTTGTATGTTATAGTGACCCAAACCTTGTCATATGGGTAACATGTAAATATGATGACAGTAGAAGTGGATTTTACCCAAATTGGGTGAATATATTCAAAAATAAGAACTTTTTTTTTTTTCGAAAGCACAAAAATGGGGGGGGTATATTTGTATGGGGACTATACCTAGAATCTTGCATCTTGGTTTTGATATTGGATGACATAAGATAAATTTTTAACCAATATGTAGTAAATAGCTTCATAAAAAATAACTACTTTCATACAAAATAAAAAAACAAATGCTAAGTTTGTATGGGGGCTATACCCGGCGTGGCAACTTTATTTTGACATTTGATGTCAAGTTTTTTCACCCAATTTGAAGTGAATACATTCATAAATAATAAGTATTTTCCTACAAAAATTAAAAAAAAAAAATACTATAAGTTTGTATGGGGGCTATACCTAAAAATGGGCGTGGCACCTTGGTTTTAACATACAAAGTGGTCGTTGCCGAGAAAACCTTAAGTTCCAATATCTTCATATCTTCACCAAAAAAAAATGCGTAGAAAAAAAAACAGACAGATAGACGGACAGACAGACAGACAGACGGACATGGCTAGATCGATTCGTCTTATCGAGCTGATCAAGGGTCTACGACGTCTCCTTCAATATGACTTTCCGACAAACTGATAATACCCTTTACAATATGTGTGGCGTGTATAAAAGAGTCGATCCTTAGCTTGGAAAAGTGTTCGACAAAACAAAGCAATGCGCTTATTATTTGATTTAGAGTACATTCAAAGGCCTCTACAGCTACTGATTGATGTGGACAAATGAGGTTCCATTTCAATTCCTGGGCTCGTTTAGTGAATGCTTTATGCATTTGTCACGTGAAAAGAAAAAAGATACAGTGTAGCCGATTAATGATTTTTTGGGTATGTCTGTCATTTGGGGATTTGGTGATAATTGAGGGCACACTGAATTAGTCCGGGTATACCAAAGTTTTAAATGAACATACCTCTGCACCGGGTAATAGGCAAATCCCAACCGACGACTGGATTTTACACACGACAATGCTTCATGTCATAAACGATGGTTACCCACAAAACTTTAAAATGAAGTGAATCAGGTTGTTCCAATTATTATTATTCCAATTGTTTGGGGTTTCATCAAACATCAATGGACAATTGATACGTATCTAAAACGCAATATCGAAATTGCAGAATAACGAAATTTGGTTTGGAGAATCAGTTACTAATGCGAAAGTTGATGTCACCTAATTACACAGGGCGACATGGACTTCTTCGTTAGGAGACTGTTTTTCTATGTTTTTTTGTCCGCTGCACCCAAAAGATTCCATCACAGCTAGTTTTCAAAAAAAAACTTTTCTCGAAAACCAGATGTGCTAGAAATTTCAACACAGTGTTAAATTAAATCTTAAATCTTACACTACTATAACCACATAGAAAAGTTAAAAAAAAATTAACAATATTCACTAAAATGGAGGTGACCCTTTATGGTTTAGAGTTTTCGATTGAACTGGAAACACTGGCCTGAAAATTCTATATATTTATGTACAAATTTTTTTATAAGAGAATAATTTGCGATGTATTTTTGTGCGCTGAACACTTTTCTGCAAGTATTTTTATACCCGCCACACATAGTGTGAAGGGTATTATCAGTTTGTCGGAAAGTTTGTAACGCATTAAAGGAGGCATCGGAGACCCCATAAAGTATATATATTATTGATCAGCTCGACGAGACGAATCGATCTAGCCATGTCCGTCTGTCCGTCCGTCCGTCCATCCGTCCGTCCGTCCGTCCGTCTGTCTGTCTGTCCGTCTGTCTGTCTTTCTGTTGCAATGCGTTTTTCTCGGAAAGTTTTAAAGATATTGAACTGAAACTTTAAACTTAAGCTTTTTTTGTGTTCCTGGGCAGTTTGTATGGCAGAACCAACCACGCCCATTTTTAGATATAGCCCCATACAAACTTACCATTTTTTCGATTTTTTTGTGTGAAAATAGTAATTATTTATGAATGTTTTGACTACGAATCGGGTAAAAACACTTTGCTAATATCCATCCATCCAATATCAGAAGAAAGGGTACCACGCCGATTTTTAGATATAGCCCCCATGCAAACTTACAATTTTTTTCGATTTTTGTATGAAAATTGTTATTATTTGTAAATGTATTTACTACAAATATGGGTAAAAGCACTTCTAATGACATCAATATTAAAAAAGAAAGGTGTTACGCCCTTTTTTTGATATGCCCCCCGTACAAACCAAGCGCCCATTTTTCGTGTTTGTATGAAAATAGTTCTTATTTATG